>JASDQU010206651.1:17360-28544 GCA_032191745.1 Picea mariana
CTCCTGCTGTGACACCTCTCTCCCCTCGCCTCTGTATAGGAGATGAACCTGGAGGATGATAAGGTCCCACATCTACATTATCAAAGAGCATTTGATTATCCATCAGATAAACAACGTAAATTTTTGTTTATATATTTAAAAATAAAAAAAAACATTAAAAAAACAAAATTTCCTTCTTACTTGTGTTCCCCCATTGGGAACCTTCGAGAAGAGCTAGGTATGGATCTCCATGGTAGTCTAGCCCAACATATGCATAATCATCGACCATGAGCATTTGAGTTCTCAGCCAGTCAAAGAAGACATCGTTGTATGTAACGATGGGACCATCTGCATGTCAGTCCATGAGGTCTACCCACCTCTTCATCCTCGGATCATGTGGAGAAGGTATACCCCACTCTACCTACAAGCATAAAACTGGGACCCTCTCTAGGAAGAAGGATACCAAAATCAACCTATATCTGAATTGTTTCAACCCACCACTTTTGCACTTGGTAAGTCATTTTTTCATACTTTTAAGAACCCCTTTACACCAATTGAATACTCGAGGCTCCATACACTCCAATGCATACTGAAAGTAGCTCTGCAGAGCCATATGGGGAGCTACACTCCCTACCATGCACGTGATAGTATATAGGATAGTCCATAGAGGCAAGTCTTGGAGATCCCTAATAGAAACCTTGCCGCTATGTTTCTGGGTACCCGACACACAATGTTCACTAATGTAGTGGTTCATAGGCTCACCGCCACCCCTACTACCTGTAAGTATCACCCATGATCCACAAGGAGACAGTCTTGTTGGGAAATAGATATCCTCGATATCTATAGTGAGTATGTGGGCACCCACATGAAATTATTTCTCGTTCACGTCCCACATGTGAACTAGGTACTCAAGGAGTCTCAATTGGGCCCTCATACCCTGTATCTTGAAGAATTTCAACAACCCACACTATCGGAGGGCCATAACTGTTCTTGGGTCATTCCCGTTGAAGCAGTCTTCTTCTTCATTCTCTCTCTCATGCCATTCCAATATATTAACTATGGAAGACTTGCCAAGGAACCATAAAAAGAGATTAGAAACATTAAATATTTCCTGGGGGTTTTTCTCTTGTTTGGTTAATCTTTTAAATTTTTGGGTTGTGGAGGTCGCAGGCCTATGCATTCGCACAGTGTGTCGTCATTGCAGGCTATCTATAGGGCCTCCTACGATGATCCTAGATTGTCGCAGGTCCCGATATAGGGCACCTGCGATGACCTTAACATGCAAGTAACCCCCCAAAATCAACCCAAAGCATGATTTTTAACCAATGAAAATCAAATTTTAATCCATGAAAAGATGGAGGAAATGGATATTACCTTTTCTGCGGAGACAATATGAGAAATGATCAGTTGTGCACTCCAAAATCCACAGTTGAAAATCGAGGTAAAAAGAGGGTTTGGAGCAATGTTTGGGTGAAGTTACAAATGAAATAGTGAAATGTGGTTTTTTACCCATTTATTTATTTTTATTACTTTTCATTTGTATATTATACTATTTTTTATGCATCATCCAAACCCTAAAGTCCTAACAACTTTACAAGTGATTGATTTTTGCAGATTGAAAAAGTCTAGAGGTGAAATGTTGGAACAAGGGTCCACTTTTTTGGTTTGTTTTTATACATTTGTCTCATGTACATATCCTTTTTGAGTTTTTCAGGAAAAACTCTGAGAAAAGTATTAGTTCTTTCTCATACTCGTGAAACCATGAGAATGTAATCGAGTACTCTTTTCTCATTTTTTTGAACTCGTAATGGTAACATGAAAAACGAAACCTATGGAGTATCCTTTAAGCTCTTTTCTCGCTCTTTAAAAATGAAAAGATTGCAAGGCGACTTTCTTCTTTTCACGCTCGTAAAAGTATTTGAAAAAAACATCTAATGAGTGGTAGGTTATCACTTTTTCAGTCTCGTCAGATTAATTTACGAAAAAGGAACTGACGGAGTTCTATTTAAGTGTTTTTCAGACTCTCTCAAATTGAAAAACCCCTGAGTTTTCTCTCTTTGGACTCATTAAACAAACATCGAATGACCCACATGGGATTGAACCACTCCTTCTTAGGGTTTTTTAAACATACTCTGAGGGACTTGTCTGAAGGATGAGCTTACATCAACAAGCATATGTTATCCTCCTCAAGCTTGCGTAAAAATAAAGAGGTACTCACGAGAAATAGTGGGGGGGAATTGGGAAAGAAATGTGTCTCTGTATTTGTGTTAGTGGCAGTAATAGTCTCTCTTGAACATGACACCCCCCTTCATCATTGTATCTGGGTTGGGAAATCCATTTTTCTCTTGTTTGACCATCCACATGTCCATATGCCAGGTCCTCCTTGAGTCAATGCTGCCAAGACCATTTTTGTGTCGTTCATATGTTCAAGAGAAGTCCAACCTAAACAAGCCTGTTATCGAGTCGGTCATGTCGGCCTTCCCTGTGTCAATTTCGAATCACTTCATACTCTGATCTACCTCAAATATGTTGCATATTTTGTGTCATTGATGGAGGATACATCAAGGCCCTCATGTGACGAGTCTTTTCCTGTCGACTTCAACACGTTATCCGAGAACAAGACTTAGAAATCATTTAGTACCTTAGAGCCTACATGCCTCAATGGCAGGTTTCTTCGCTTTCAACAGTGGGTTCACATCATTGACCCCTAATTGGAAGATTCCATCGAGTGTTCGAATTCAACTCATTTATTCACGTCCATTGGATTGTACTAGGGTACCTTGGGAGTCATTGACATCAATGGTGATTTCCCTCACACTTGTTAACGATTTTCATTAATGACCGGTAATCAAGTGGTTTCTACCATGTTCGACTTTAACACCTATAATCACATGGCTAGATTCATATTTAGAGATGATGGAAATGAATACCCTGGATATTATCATTTTGATCTAGTTTGCGATGAAGTTTTCATGATTTGTATTGACACATAGATCCACTTTGTATGTCTTTTGGTTATGTATGAATTTGAATTCTTTAGAGCATAGATCCATAGTGTATTCTTGGTGGCTATGTTGATTCGTAATGACATGGATCCACAGTGTATATATAGTGGCCATGACTCACTTGAAATTTTGTAATCTGAGTATGGGAATGCCTACCTCAGACAATGGTATGATATTATGCATATGCTTGATTGTTTGTAGGTTCTCGATCAATGCGCTCCTTGTTTTCGACACACACATTCTACAAAGTATTTTGGTTGTCACGAGTTCCAGCTTCATACTTTGGGGGGAATTATGTTACACATTATTTTGTTCACCTCGATGATCACCTGAAAACATGTGTTCATGTTTCTTGAAAAGATAAAAGGAGTCTTTCTCCATGGGAAAAGTGATTTTTTTTTTCCTTCTAAAAAACCCTATTAAAAAAGGTCGTCGCACCCTGCAATATGCATGGGGTGAGACGATACCTAATCTTCGCATCATGCTCTAGAGCTAGACTGCGACGTTTCCACAGGATGCCCTATGTCTAGGGTGCGCCGATGTTAAAATATAAGGAAAATTTGAACTTCATGAATGTTCTAGAAGGGGATCTTCTAGAAGATGAGGTGGCCTCCGAATGGTTTGGATCTTACTCTCTTTTCTGATTTGGTGGGATCATCCTAATATCCTCATCCATATATCTTTCACACTATATAAAGAGGGATCTCTCATGGAAAAGGATAAGGTTGAATAGGCTAAGAATTGTGTGGAGAGTTCTACTTCAGATCATGCTTGAGAGCTTCATTTCAGTTCATCAAGTCATTGTGGATCTTCTTCATTCAAGGTTGGAGAAAAGGTGTGTGTGTTGGAGAAAAGGGCCATTGAAAGGGGACCTTGTGACATCAAGGCTTTGGTTGTAATCTCCACTTTCCTTTTAATATGATACAATGATATGTTTATTTCCCATAAAACTAGTCTTGTTTTATTGTATGATTCCTTCATCACATATATAGGTTCTTCTTGAGTATATTGTGTTGCGTTCACTTTGGTTGGCTTGTGTTCTCTTGCAGGTTCAATTTTATTGGAGCATTGGAACAGAGCTAGGATGGAAATGGCAAGAGGAAACGACATTTAAAAGGTATGTTTTCTATCTCTTGTTAGATGGTAAACTCAATAGTTAGAGCCTAGGGAAAGTTTTCACATTCTGTTCTATTTTGTTCTAGTTTCCAGTGGGATCTAGGAAGATCTGTTTATGTCCGCATTTACTGATTAATCCGATAACATGGGTTTTTCCCAAAATTGGTGTGGAGAAGAAAAATAGCCTTGTTGACTTTCTGACCAAAATTCATCCTAACCCAGTTTGTAGTTTGGGAGACATGTTTAAAACACCACCTACTGGAAAGTTCGCAACACCACTGTCAGGCGCTGGAAACTCACTTCCTGTAGCAGCTTCTTTTAAATATTTTATCATAAATCCCAAATGGTTATGTGGGTTTTTCTGAAATATTTTTTGGAGGAGCATGATTATGGCATTGACCTGATGACCAAAAAACATCCTGACCCATTTTGGAATTTGAAAGACAAAATTAAAACACCAGTGTGTTGCAAATTGGTGTTGCAATTCAGACAGTTATTGGATATTCACCTTGTTTGGGGGTTGTCACCTGTCATGGAGGGTTCGAATGACTTATCAAAGATCAGTTAGATGCTAAAGAACACATGCACCTAATATTGAGCTCCATTAAAACCTCATGTATTGAGTTGGAAATAGATTTATTAATGACTTCCAACAACTTCCTAAAATTTAGCAGTTTGTTGGATTTTCTCTTTGATTGTTGCCACCTATCTCCAAGGCCAAGAATCCAATGAAAGAGATGGGATTCAACACCCTAAGAATATTTTCAATGTTATTTTATATTTAATGAGGGAGAGGAATCAAGAGAGGGGTTCAAGTGATTCTAGATAGGGGAACTTTTACTATTTTGCAGCCAACTATGTAAAGGCTCCATGACTATATAAATCATATTTAAGACTCTTGGTTAATCAAAGATCGGTCTCTTTTCTTATCACCATATTTTGTATTCATTCTTTCTTTTATGTGGATTATTGGTGAATGATTCATCTCCATTACTTTTTCAAATGTTACAATAAAGGATTTGTTGTTATCTATTGGTGCAAGTGTTATCAAAGCTTTATTTCTCATTATTTAGGAGGTTCCTTTTGATGAGAATTTCTACTATATGTGTCTCAAAATTTCCTGCTATGATCTGATGCATGTATTACTGTTATAGTCCAAAAATTCCCTACCTATCCATACATGACATTGGCCTTTCCACTTACATATTTTTCCAAATTGATGTTGAGGCTTCCTCTTAAAAAACTATTTTTTGGAGTGTTAGAGCTCCCTGCCCCCAAACCCATGGTCTGCAAAGTAGATTATGTGAGAACCAAGTTAGAATCAAAACCAAGCATCCGATATGAAAAGGGAGCACCCAACGTGTTTTGAATGAAGGGAACAATGGTCAAATCCATCGAAGGAATCAAACCACTGCCTGAAGTAGTGGGCGTCGAGACAATGATCGTCCTAACAGACAGAGGTGGGGGAGGAGGTGCAACACCCCCTACGACGACATTCGTGATGGGAGTATGAGGACTCCCTGACAAAGTAGCGTTATTCGCTTCCATCATCGCTCGCCAAACAAACTGTCATTCAAGAGATGTCACCTTGAGAGGGACTACTTGAATTAAAAGTGGCATCGATAAGTCAGTGATCAAACGGTTTGCTGGCCTGAAACCTTCGGTCTTGAGGTCAGAGAAAATGGATTCCTCTGGTGCGGGAAAGTATTCTATCAGATCTGTCTTGGGTACATTTTCTTGTGTCTTGGTAGATTTGAACAATTATTCTTGCTCGAGCCTACGCTTCAACGGTGGTGGAGGTGGCTCCAAAGTAACTGACGATAGGTCCTGAAGCCTACGTGAACGATGGAGCTGTTGATATTCCACCTTGTGAAATTATCAACCGGCACTGTAAGGTTTGGCTAGCGTGAAACACAGAGCACACACTAAAAGTTCCTAAATGCAAATCAAGTAGGCAATTAACTAGTAGGAAGAACTGTTACACCAATCGACACTAGAGAAACTTGTCGATGCAAGTGTAACTCGAACATGGAAACACCCTCTGAGTATACTCTGCAAAGCATGATTCGATGTCTTCCCTAGGTACCGCGGTATACCCCCACGGTCACTTGTGTAATTTCGTAAAAATTGGCAACTAGGTTTCCAACTCCCAGTCAGTCACCAGGAAGGTACAGTCGACAGTCGGGCTGATCGTAATGAGAAAGATAACAAAGTTTGAATCCCTTCAAGGGTACCAAAGGAAATTGGTCTAAAATAAAATTGAGGATATCGAATGGATTCAAGGTCGATGAGGCTCCATAGTCAAATGCGATCAGTTTGATTCCCGAGAAAGACTCTCAATATACAATCCCCACTTTGCTTGGTTCGGCTTTGGAGGGGTTATCTCCTCTACCTTTCCTTACGCGACCTCGTGTTTAACCCCTGTGTTATAGGGGGGTCCCGGATAAATCTTACAACACTATACTTTTAACACTCCATATCGCAAACTCCAATGCTTGTTTAGATGGCCTTGAAGAGTTTCCTCTTCACACATATTTCAAGGCCCTAAAGCCTAGACTAGTTAGTGAGCCCTACAAACAAAAAGTCTAATAGATTTTTAGTTAAGCGTTGATTTTATTGGCTTGATTTACTCAAAGGATATGAACGTGCAATTTGTGGTGTTTGGAAGAGATGAAAGAGAAGAAAACTTTAGAGCGTTTATGAAAAGAAAACTAGATACTTCAAATTTAAAGCAAAGGCTTGTAAATCTTTGTGATTGCAAACTTCTCAAAACAATTTTCCAAGATCCTATAATTGAAATCTTCCTAAAAGAGATTTGTGTTTCACAATGCAAAACTACTTATACTTTCAGAAAAAATAAGAAGGAACTTTGAAAACGTAAACTCTTTTCTTTTTGTAAAAAGACAACCTACACTACAATAACCAAATTAAATGCATTAATGCAATTTTATTTTTATTTTTTGAAATACTTAAACAAGAAAAACTGAAGTAAAGACAATTTTCATTTTTCAAAGCATAAACTGGATAAAGAGAAGATAAAAACCAAGACTCAAACAGACCCTAGACCACTGCGCAAATGTAGGGACTCAAGAGAATCCACAAGAGGATATGATGCTTATAGGCCAACTCTAAACCTCTAAGGAAAACAAAGAAGATCAATAAACAAGTTAAAACTGAATCTTTAACCCAACCTAAGACCACTACTAGAGACCCTGTAAAGTTCAAGAAAGGCATGAGAAGCCCAAAGATTCTGTCAAGAAAGAGAAAAAAAACTCCCTTTTTTTTTTTTAACTTTCAAGACAGAGATACATGGGTTGTTGCACTAGCAGCCTGTGTATGTACGCGGGCTGTGTACTATGCAGACTGTGTATGTAACACCCCAAGGTTGATCCCCTGCTGAATTTTAATTATGTTTATAGGTTGGTGAGACAAGTGTTTATAAGTTGGACTAATTATGTGTTTATTAGGTTGGAGATCCTAGATGCTAAGACCAATGAGCCGGATTTTGTATATGTAAATACTCACATCATTAATAAAATTACATCCTTGCGTGTAGATCAACCATGAAGAAAGAGTTATGGGGGACCAAGCTCCACTAGGTAGGGAAAGGGAAGGGGCTAAGTGTCTAGGAATAGGGGCTAAGCTAGAGGGCTTACCTATAAAGGAATAATATTATATTATTATTTCCTAGAGGCTAAGGTTTGACATAGTCTATGTTTTCCTAAGTTCCCGGGGAAAGGGAACGAGTGTTAAGTGGAGCTCATGCAATTTCAGGAAGACATGTGTCAACCTGGGGGTTCCCTCACCATTCTCATGATGGTCACCATTCTCACAAGTCTTCCATACTCCCCATTGATTCATGCACTGAGCCATCCTACCCATTGTCGACCTCTGCATCATTCACGCACCTCTGGAACTTGCAGGCACTTTGAGCTATCCCATGTTTTTCCTGTGAAGCACAACGCACTATAATTTTCCTGAACTTGTACTGTGCCTTAACGGTTGGTTGTTGCTTCCAATGCAGTTCCTTGGATGAGCATGGCTTGCTGCCATATTTTGTGTCCTTCACCATTTTCGGTTGTTGCCTTCACTTGAGCTTGATGTTAGTTGACTAGGATCAGGAGTGAAGAGGCGGGTTGTTAGGCCCGTGGATTGAAAAAGTAGGTTGTCAGTCATGTGACCAAATCTCTTCAGGTGAGAGAGGTTGTTGGGGAAGTGATTTTCCTGGAGGGAGATCAACTGAAAATATAGTAGTTTGAGAATTCCTGTCCAACCTGTTGTTGAAGCCCTAGAAGGGAAGTGGGGCAGCCGAAGGAGTGTTGATCAAAGAAGGGGAACAATTCTTGGGGTGGGACAGGCATGTGGGGAATGAGAGGCTATAGGTTGTTAGTGTGGTTTGGCTCCTTGAAGAATATCCTTCTCGTGGAACTGTGTGACTTCCCTGTTGACCTTGCCTAGCTAGGAATCCCTTTCCTGGTGGAGTTTAGTCCTAGCTCGAGGGTGACCCACTGCTGAGCATGACGAGCAGGGAAGTCTGTGGCTGGGAGGTTTATGGAAGGTTTTCACGTAGTTGGTGGTCTTATATCAAAAGATAAGTGCCACTTATGTGTTCATTTACATTTTGTGTAATTGTACATGTGATATAATTGATGAGTAATGCCTGGATATTTTGTATATGTTGTATGTGTAGGCTTACTGTTATTTCCACATTAATCTGTGTATTATTAGAATGGTCGTATGTATATGTTTATATATAGCTAGATGATACTTTTCATTTCTATGTTTATATGGATGTGTATGATGTTTCTGCAAGTTTCTATGTGCGACATAGACCAGTATATTAAGGCTGGGGTTGTCACAGAGTGGTATCAGAGCATGAAATTTTCTTTTGGTGGCATGGCCCGACCTGTTGGTTTAAGGTCGGGGATGTAGAAAAAGATACAGTTGATTGGGTAGCATTGCCCAGCAGAGGTTGATGGTCAGGGATGTTACAAAATGGTATCAAAGCCATGGTTTCAACACTGAGGCTGGATGGGCCATGAAAGTGGAAGTTGAAGAAAAAGTTTCAGAAAGGAATTGTTGTCGAAATGGACAAAATTGAAGCTCAGAACCCAGTTTTCGACACTGAGCCTGAATTGGGCCGTATAATTGGTTATGGAATCAAAATCTGAGAGCAAATTATTGTTGAGAGGAACACAATTTGAATTTTAGAGCGTCCTAGAGTGCCAAGAGAACACCCTGGCCATGTTTGGAAGCTCAGGAGGTATAGCAGTTCAAGAAAGACAACAGAGAAAAGAGGTTGTAGTAACTGTGGGTTTGGAATCATAAGGTTTGAATTTGGGCCGTAAGATCTACGCAGGGGAAAGGATAAAGTTTTACAGTCATCAGATCTAGAAAAAGGTGCATGAGAGTTAACCTCCAAGTCCTTCAGACTTCGTGACTTCGACAAAGTTTATGTGTTATAGAGAAAAAAGGGGACGAATCCTGAAGTTTTGAAGTCCTAGAATGGATCTACACCGTATATCTGGGGAAAATTACTTGACCGTTGGATTGGCCAAAGAAATATCAGAGTCATTCGATCGGGCCAAGAGCAAGAGGTAAGGTGTTGTGGTTGATCCAAGGGATCAAATTTTGCTCAAAATTCAAACTGCTCGGAATCCTTTCAAATCAAACAGGAGCGTAGGCCTCGGTGTCACGAACCTAACGCAACTTGTTTGGGTTCAAACGGACGTTGGATGAGAGAGATATCGCGTTCTATTCAAAATGTCAAACCGGCAAAAAAAAGGGATGCTGACTGTACAGTCCGTACAGTCTGTATGGATGCTGACATGGCATGTCCGTACGACACGTGGCAGAGTTGAATTGGAAGGACCGTATGACACATGGCATTCATTTGTTGGCAGATGTGGATGAATAGTCTACTGACACATGGCATATTCTGTTCAATGGTTTGGTGCCACGTGGCCCAGTCGTGGGCTGCCATGTGGCACCCTGTATTGGTTGTTGGTTTAAAATTTATGGAGTCCATGGGAATCGAAGCCCGGACCTCCCCATGTGCATGTAAAGTCTTTGCAAAGTCTTCCCTGCCAACGCGCCATACAATGTGCCTTGTTATATATGTGGTTTTATATAAATTTAAATTTGAGTTGTTTAATAGTTGGGCGCGGTCCAGGTCGGGGCTAAGCCCCGGCCCCCGGTCATGTGTTGCTACCATATAACCTTCACCCGCACATTTCAAACATTTAAACACCCATGCGCCTGGGCACATGGATCTTTCCATGTGACTTGGGTTTAAACTTAACCCCTTTTGTATATTTGTGCGCGGTCGTATGGCGCTTCATATGCCCATGGGCCTTAGATGGTTAAGGGCCAGTGCATAACCATCCTACAGTTTGTATCGGTTGTGTGGTTGCGTCCGATGCTTGTTTTTTCCACATTTATGCGCGTGGGAGCTAGGTTGAGGAGGCAAGGGTGCATTTTGGCGATCCAGAGACAACAAGTTTGAAGGGGAACTTCTAGGAAGCCTATCTTCTTCAATTTTTGGCCAAACGAGGTGCCGAAAGAGCCCAACTAGGGGTTTTTGGACATTATGAAGCCATTGGAGCCATCTATTTGGAATTTTGGGCATTGTAAAGAACATATTTGATAACTTTGAGAAAATAATACAAAAGATCCATTGGAAGCTGGACCAGGAGATGTAGCCCAAGAGAAGGGTGAACTCCTTTATAATTTGTTGTGTTATGTGTTTTCTGTTCACTATTTATTGCTTCTTTTTATATGCATCTTCAATGAGTAATTTCTATAAAATTTGTGTTGCAAAATTGATCCATTTTCATTTTAACACATGAATTAAGTCTTGCAAATATTTTCAAGAATACAAGTCTTCTTCATTTTTAGATCAAGTTGGTATCAGAGCATAGGTTTTTGAAGACTTGATTATTTTCAAGTGTTTTGTTTTCTGATGCTCACAAGTTTGAAACCCACAAGAGGAGAAGGTCAACTTGTAGAGCCAAGTTCTCATCCTTCAAGAAGGAAGATTATATCATCACCGCAAGTTTCAAGGAGGCATTCACCAAGTATGGCT
>JASDQU010206651.1:29881-47791 GCA_032191745.1 Picea mariana
ATGTATGCAGTTGTTAATGTTGAGAATTTGAAATTGTATGAGCCTCCTTTGATTGATGATCAAGGGGAGCATGTTCAGATTCTTTCTATAGATGATTTTTCCCCAGAATATCTTACAGAACTGCATGAAGACACCATCCTTGATAGGAGAATGAGAACTTCAAAATGAGGAAATGTGGAGTATCTTAGAGTTGGTCTTAATGGCACAAATCCAAGAAAATCCAAGTGGATTAAGGTTGGAAAGGTGAGGGAGCTATACCCTCATCTTCAGATAGACTGAAAATAGTCTTTTGGAGGTCCAAAAGCTTTCCAATGGGGAGGTGTGATCCAAGGGATCAAAATTTGCTCAAAATTCAAATTGCTCGGAATCGCTTCAAATCAAACAAGAGTGGAGGCCTCATTGTCACGAAACCAACGCAACTCATTTGGTTTCAAACGGATGTCATATGAGAGAGATATCACGTTCTGTTCAAAACGTCAAACAGGCAAAAAAAAGGGATGTTGACTGTACAGTCTGTACGGATGTTGACGTGGCATGTTCGTACGACACGTGGTAGAGTTGAATTGGCAGGACCATATGACATGTGGAATTCATTGGTTGGCAGATGAGGACAAATAGTCTGCTGACACGTGGCATATTCTGTTCAATGGTTTGGTGTCGCGTGGCCTAGTCGTGGGCTGCCACGTTGCACCCTGGTATTGGTTGTTGGTTTAAAAGTTATGGAGTCCATGGGAATCAAACCCTGGACCTCCCCACATGCATGTAAAGTCTTTGCAAAGTCTTCCCTACCAATGCGCCATACAATGTGCCTTGTTATATATGTGGTTTTATATAAATTTAAATTTGAGTTGTTTAATAGTTGGGCGCGGTCCCGACCGGGGCTAAGCCCCGGCCCCTGGTCATGTGTTGCTACCATATAACCTTCACCCGCACGTTTCAAATGTTTAAACATCTACACACCTGGGCACATGGATCTTTCCATGTGACCTGGGTTTAAACTTAACCCCTTTTGTATATTTGCACGCGGTCGTATGGCGCTTCATATGCCCATGGGCCTTAGACGGTTAAGGGCCAGCGCGTAACCGTCCTACAGTTTGTACCGGTTGTGCGATTGCGTCCAGTGCTGGATTTTTCCACATTTATGCATGTGGGAGCTAGGTTGAGGAGGCAAGGGTGCATTTTGGCGATCCAGAGACAACAAGTTTGAAGGGGAACTTCCAGGAAGCCTATCTTCTTCAATTTTTGGCCAAATGAGGTGCCGAAAAAGCCCAGCTAGGGGTTTTTGGACATTCTAAATCCATTGGAGCCATCTATTTGGTATTTTGGGCATTGTAAAGCACATATTTGAGCACTTTGAGAAAATAATACAAAATATCCATTGGAAGTTGGACCAAGAGATGTAGCCCAAGAGAGGGGTGAACTCCTTTATCATTTGATGTGTTATGTATTTTCTGTTCACTATTTATTGTTGATGTTTATATGCATCTTGAATGAGTAATTTCTATAAAATTTGTGTTGCAAAATTGATCCATTTGCATTTTAACACATGAATTAAATCTTGCAAATATTTTCAAGAATACAAGTCTTCTTCATTTTTAGATTGGCGGTGAAGAGCAAATCTCAGTTGTCAGATTTGAGAACAAGTGATGGTGAGCCATAGATCTCATGACAGTTTGTAAATTCAGCACTTCGGGAGAAATGGAGTGTGATAGAGAGAAAAAATCACGAAGTTCCGAAGTTTGGAGTTAATCTGGACCGTCCATAAAAGGAGACACGTTTTGGTAGATTGACTCGTTTGGGAGTTCGACGTTCGGAAGAAACAAAGTGTGATAGAGTGAAAAACTCCCGAAGTCCTAAAGTCTAGAGTTAATCCGAACCGTCCATCAAAGGAGACATGTGTCGAAAGATTGAATCGTTTGGGAGTTCGACGTTCGGTAGAAAAACAAAGTGTGATAGAGAGAAAAACTCTCGAAGTCCGAAATTAATTCAGACAGTCCATCAAAGGAGACACGTGTCGGCAGATTGACTCGTTCGGGAGTTCGGTGTTAAGGAGAAACAAAGTGTGATAGAGCAAAAAACTCTCGAAGTCTCGAAGTCCGGAGTTAATCTGGACCATCCATCAAAGAAGACATGTGTCGGTAGATTGACTCATTCAGGAGTTCGACGTTCGAGAGAAAAAAAGTGTGATAGAGTGAAAATCTCCAGAAATCCTGAAGTCTGGAGTTAATCTAGGTCGTCCATCAATGGAGATGCATGTCAGAAGATTATCTTATTCGGAGTTTGGCTTTCAAAATAATTGGAGTGTGCTAATGTGAAAATATTCCGAAGCCCCGAAGCTCGAAGTTCCGAAGCCAAAGAGCCGAAGTGATGTGGCATGATGACATTACCCTGGGTGATGTGGACTTCCCTAGTCCTTCCACATGTCACCACCTTAATTGATGATAGTTGTACTATGTGGACCCCCCAGAAGGTTAAGAGGTTTAGGAGTTCGGCGTTCGGAATATTTGAGGTGTGAGAGTGTAAAATCTTCTGAAGTCTCAGAGTTCTGAAGTCCCAAAGTTCTGAAGTTCCAGAGTTCTAAAGTCCTGAAACTCCCGAAGTCCTAAAGTGATGTGACTTATTGATGTCACCTGAGATGATGTGGGCACACGAGATGCATGCCATGTGCCAGTGAGTTATGTACCCTTCGAATATTGATTATGCTAGTTAGAACATGACATGTGTCACCCACCTGATTGGGCCACATGTCTGCTTCTAGTATTCTTCCACGTGGCACTTTCCTCGAGTATGGTCGATGGGGCCCCTGATGGATTGCACAAAGAATATGAACTTGGTTAAGAATTGTTAAATTTTGAAGACTCCAGAAGCTCCAGAGAGCAGAGTAAATCCTCATCGTTGATCGAGGAGGGACACGCGACAGTAGATATCATATTCCGGAGACTTGGTACTTTAGAGGATTCAAGGCATAGATAGTTAAGGTCGGGGACTCTCAAAGGTCAGAGTCCATCTCGACCATTGATCGTGAGAGGGTATGTGGAAATAGATGCAGCAACCCAGAGACTTGGTATTCCTAAAGGTTTGAAGTGTGGACAGTCCAGAACTTTCGAATACCAGAGTCTCGGAGTTGATCATGGTCATTGGTTAGCGAGAAGGCACAGTCTGTTGAATTGTTGTTAATGAGTTCATCGGACCGACACTCTGGTGGCCTATAGAGAAGTTCTTCAAAAAATCCTGGAGCCGAAGTTTCATAATAGATATTAGTCGTTGGATGCTGGGAAGCTGTGGAACGTCGATCCACCATTCTTCATGAATTCTCCAAATTATGTGCTCTAGAGAATTAGAGGTTTGGATTTGTGAGAACCCTTGAAGCCTGAAGTTCTGGATCCCCAAGGTATCAAAGATCTAGATAAGCACCTATCATACTAGCGCTTGGTCACAACCTATGGTCACATGAGATTGGAGCCAAAGGAAGAGGGCTAGTGCCCATAAATTTCTTTTAAGAAAGAAAATGGCTTAGGATGGAAGCCACAGGGTTTTGATTGTTCAGACCTGCATCAAAAGAACTAAAGAAGGTATGTGAACCTTATGAGTGGGTCCGACGAAGGTCCAAGAGCAATTTTGGCTCTGAGAAAATAATAATTGCACATGGATTGCATCATTGAAAAGACAATTTTTAATTGTCCATAACTTTATGCTCAGGATTTTGAATTGAGCAAGGAGCCAATCATTGGAAAGGTCTTGGAAAGAGGATTCCAAGTATTCATCCATATGCAATACATGATAATGCATGAACCATAATTTCATATATATATGCAAAGAATGGAAATAAGGAAGGAAGTTTTTATGGAATATGAAAGAGTTTGGAGATAATATGTGACATCTCCAAGGATCAGTCCCACAGTTGGAGATAACACCTCCATTATTTCTACCAGAATGCGCATTGGAAACATGGAATGAATTTCATCAAATATGGAAGGACAGAAGTTGAATATGAATGTCATAAGGCTAAATCAAATTGCTTCAAGAAAGAAGTTGGTGTTAACTAACCAAGGTTACTCATAGAACATGACTGGAATTATAATTCATTCATGCAGGAACTGAATCAGAGGAATCCAAATAATAATGGAATGCTGAAAATTAATATCATCATAATATGTGGTTGCAAGTATGCAAGGTACACAAGGAAGGACTCCTGGATGGAGTCAATTCCATGAACATCCTAAGATAATGGAAGAAGAATTAATGAGGTAGATATCAAGTCAAGAATAATTTAAAAGTGAAATGATTTCTAAAGAGAAAACAAAAAGTAACCAAGAAGAAGAAAATGGTTCTATGCATGGGTTTGAATACAGAGGAGATGGTTCCTGACAAAAATCCATCGTAAGTGACATAGAGCCATGAATGGAAATCAAGAGGTTGTAGGTACCACTTGAAGCTATGATGGTAAGGTAAAAGAAGTACTTTCAGTTAATTCAATGCAGATAGCAAAGGAGGCATATGTGCATCCTTGTAGTATGCTAGAGATTGGCCAGGCAAGTCAAGTTTGAGGCTAGTTGGAAAAGAGAAGAGAAGAGTACAACAAAACCTCAAGTACTAAAGTATTCAGTCAGGAAAGGACTAAAGGAGTTCAGTTTTGAAGAGTAACTAGATATTGAAGATCCAAAGTCTATAAGACAACATGTTTGGAATTATAATTCATCCAAATATGAGTTAGGATAGTAGGATCTAGGGAATAAATGAAAGTTGAAGGTTAATATATGTCGAGTATTGGTTGTAAATGCAAAGGGAAGCCAAGGGTGATTGGCTAGAAAGTGCTCAGGACAGAAATAATCATGTATAATGACTACAATGAGAGCACAAGAAGGTTCAGAAGTTCGGGAAGAATTAAAGACTTATGGGATCAGCAAGGAAAAGTTTTACAGGGAGAAAGAAATTTCTGCAATTTTTGTGGAAGCAAGTATGTGATGGCTTGTTGGGACAACTAAAAATAAATAAATATGCTTGCATGTTTGCAAAGTGTTGTTGATGATGTTGTTTCATATGGAAGGAAGAAACAAAAAGCTAAAGTGTGGTTATAAGTATAATAAAAGAAGCATGAAATCTTCTACTGTCATCATCTAATCAGGTAACATCAAATTTGTTTAATGGTAGCTATGCAGGTAAGTATTCTCTTTTGAAATTATGTTACATAATTTCCAAATGGAAATTCAAGCAAGACTTTTCCCCAATTGAATTTTTATGATACACGGGATGGTATTATTTGAATGTATTAACATGAATAAGATACCACTAGATGTGGTAAAGGCTAGAGGCATGTCATAGTTATCAAAGCTTTTTATCTTTTGAATGCACACACTGACATAGTAGAATATCATATTAATTAGGTTATGGGGTAATAACCAAAGAAATAAAGGATAAGAACTTGTTATAGGAATGAATGCCAGTAAAGCTAGTCATGTATGAGACCAGGACATGGTTGGATATGGAAAGGTTACGAACCACACAGGGACCAAGAGATTCCTACCTTTAAATAAAACTTGGACTGCAACCTTTTTGTTAACACTAATGAACAGCACAGAATCATATTCTTGGTGTAGTGTTCGGGTCGAAAAGGAAGGAATCCAATTAATTGGGAAGACAGTAGGAAGTGTGTGGGGAATGTGTTAGGACATTGGCCAGAATTCCAACTTATGGATGCTGAGATACATGACTGAGATAAAGAGAATTATGTAATTCAATGCAAGATGCATTGAGAATTGCACTCATGCATAGTAAGTGATAGAATTGTATACCTAAATGCAATTGTTGAATGTGTTTTGTAAGTACATGCATATATATTATTGCATGAAAATAATGGTTACTAACAACTGAAACGTTGTTAACTCATGAAGTTGAGGACATTTCAGGAGTTGTTGGACATTGCAATAGGGAAGTTACAAGTCAAGTAGTCACATGAATGTTGACCACATAAAAAAAAAATGTTCAAAAAAGAAGAAGAGAAGTAATGAATTTACAGATATTAATTATGAACATGCATAAGCATAGAACGATGAGTCATTCTATTTTATTAAATTGTTTGGTAATTATGATTGAATTGCTAGGTGCAGGAAATTCTAAGATCACTGCATATGGTTTTGTACATATTACAATTGAATTATGATGTACAGGAAATACTGACAATTGTTGGCTATATGCAAGAGGAAGAATTGCAGGAAAAATGGTATGCAGTTTGGTTCTTATGAAAAACCACAAGGAAGAATGCACTCCTAATATGGCAATAGACAAGAAGAATTATGAAATAGATTCTCATGTTTTGGGGAAAAGTTGAATTCCCTTTTGAACTAAGTTTGAGTTCCTAAATGAATTCTTTTATGTTCTCTCATGATAACTGCATGTGGGTGATGCAGATGAGATGATATTGATTAAAGTTGGAATTTTGACTACAAAGAGTAGCTCGGGGAAGATGTTGATTGGAGACAACAGATCTTACCTTGTGGATCCCCGATGGATCTAGGTTTGTGTGCACTTCTCCTTGGGTTTCCTTGGAGAAGGTTGGAGCCCTGGAGGGAGAAGTGTGGGGATGGGTTCCCTAGTATGAGGCATGGAGGGTACTTAGAGACCTCTAAGGGAAGTTGGAACTCCTAGAGCCACGGTGCTCTGAGACTTCTTGTTCGTCCTGTGCTGGATCCCTGGAAGGAAGGTGCATACTACCTTGGGTTGTACAGGCATGTGGGGAATGAGAGATCGTTGGTTGGAGTGCTTCTGAGGTTTGGTACCTTGGCCTAGACCATGTTGATGTGGATTGTGTACCGTGGCTATCTTGGGAAGCCATTACCCTGATGTTGTCATATCCCTGCTCAGGGGTGGAAGGTCTTCTCAATCAAAAGATAAGTATCAATTCTCTATTCATTGTATGTTGTGTATCTTGTATACAGGTTATAATGTTATTAGAACTGTTTGTATATATATCACATGTATGTTCTAATGTTGCTTTTGAATGAATAGGTGTATGAGCATAGTGTTTATGTCTGTGGAGTCATAGCCCCTGTTGAGATTTTATCAACAGTGAGATCTAACATTAGGTGGAATGTCGTGGATCTACAACCATTCGGTGTTTTCAATGATGTTTAATTTAAGCATGTAATAAGGAACAATGAGATGAATGCTTTCCTGAAACAACTCTATGGAATAGAGCAATTGAATATCAGCGGCAACATGAACACCAGAATTGGTTCTTGAAATTAGAGCACCACGTGGATAATAGGATTCCAATAGATAAAGCTTGGAGCTCTTTGAAGATTTTTTCTTTTAATTGTATATGTATAAACAAGTTGCACTGAGGACAATGAAAAAATAAGGGGAGGGGATTTTAACACCCCAAGGCTGATCCTCTACTGAATTGTAATTATGTTTATAGGCTGGTGAGCCAAGTGTTTATAAGCTGGAAGAATTATGTGTTTATTAGGCTGGAGATCCCAGATGTTAAGGCCAATGAGCTTGATTTTGTATATGTAAATACTCACATCATTAATAAAATTACATCATTGTTTGTAGATCGACCACAAAGAAAGAGTTATGGGGGACTAAGCTCCACTAGATAGGGAAAGGGAAGGGGCTCAATGTCTAGGAATAGGGGCTAAGCTAGATGGATTACCTCTAAAGGAATAATATTATATTATTATTTCTTAGAGGTTAAGGTTTGACATAACCTATGTTGTCCTAAGTTCCTGGGGAAAGGGAATGAGTGTTAAGTGGAGCTCATGTAGCTTCAGGAAGACATGTGTCAACCTGGGCGCATGCAGTTTTTAAGTGAGAAATTCATCTTGTTGGGGGTTCCCTCACCATTCTCATGATGGTTTCCATTCTCACAAGTCTACCATACTCCTCACTAATTCACACACTGAGCCATCCTCTCCATTTTCGACCTCTGCATCATTCACACTCCTTTGGAACCTGTAGGCACTTTGATTTATCCCGTGTTTTTCTTGTGAAGCACAACACACTACACTTTACCTGAAACCGTATTGTGCCTTAATAGTTGGTTGTTACTTCCAACGTAGTTCCTTGGCTAAGCATGGCTTGCTACCATATTTTTTTTCCTTACCCATTTTCGGTTGCTTCCTTCACCTGAGCATGTTGTTGGTTGACTAGGACCAGGAGTGAGGAGGTGGGTTTTTAGGCCCGTGGATTGAAGAAGCAGGTTGTCAGGCATGTGAGAAACTCTCTTCAGGTGAGAGAGCTTGTTGGGGAAGGGATTTTCCTGGAGGGAGCTCAACTGCAGCTATAGTTCTCTGAGAATTCTTGTCCAGCCTATTGTTGAAGCCCTGGAAGGGAAATGGGGTAGTCAAAGGACTGTTGATTAGAGAAGGGGCACACTTCCTAGCATTGGACAGGCATGTGGGGAATGAGATTTTTTAGGCTGTTAGTGTGGGTTGGCTCCTGGGAGAATATCCTTCCCGTGGAACTGTGCGACTTCCCTATTGACCTTGCCTAGCCTAGGAATCCCTTGCCTGATGGAGTTTAGTCCCATCTCGGGGGTGACCCATTGCCGAGTGTGATGAGCAACGCGGTCTATGGTTGGGAGGTTCATGGAAGTTCTGCATACAGTTGGTGGTATTCTATCAAAATATAAGTGCCACTTCTGTGTTCATTTACATGCTGTGTAATTGTACATGTGATATAATTGATGAATAATGCCTGGATATTTTGTATATGTTGTATGTGTAGGATTATTGTTATTTCTGCATTAATCTGTGTATTAATAGAATGGTCATCTGTATATGTTTATATATAGCTATATGATAATTGTCATTTCTATGTTTATATGGATGTGTATGATGTTTTCACAAGTTTCTATGTGCGACATAGCCCAGTAGATTAAGGCTGGGGTTGTCACAGAGTGGTATCAGATCATGAAAGCTTCTTTTGGTGGCATGGCCCAGCCTATTGGTTTAAGGTCAAGGATGTAGCAAAAGATAAAGTTGATTGGGTAGTGTTTCCTGGCAGAGGTTGATGGTCGGGATGTTATAGTGTATGTACGCGGGCTGAACAAAGGTAGGGCACGTACACCTATGAAATTATTCAAAAAGAAAAAGGGTTTGGAAAACTGACTGGGTAGGGAAGACTGGTAGGCACCTAGAAGGTGACCAAAGACCCTAAACAAACTCATTAAACCTGATAAACTCAAAAATAAATTGAAACAAACCAATTTAAGCCAAAAAATCCCACTAAGACCCTAGAGAGACTCCCAAGTGGAGTCTCCAATTCTGCTAGCAGGGAAAATCCCCCTATTACTATATTGGGTCTAAGTACAGGCAAAGCACTAAATTCCATTAAAAGACAATTATATTCCTAAACTACCCCAAAACTATATAGATTGTATGAAAAGAAAGAGAGGGAAGAAGGTGTACCTTTGGTCCTAATGTCTGATGTTGACCTCTTTCGCTCTTGTAACTTCCAAGGTTGTTGGTCTCCTCCCAAAGCTGGCCTGCAAAATCTTAGAAAAACAATGCTACAAGATATACAATCTCTACTTATAAATATTGATGTTAGATATAAACTTAAATGCATAAATCAAAGGGAAGCATAAAGACACAATGTTTGGGATAGGAAATATCTCTTTTATTCATGTATGAAGATTAAAAATATTACAACCTTCATCGGTTGATGCTTCGTGAACCAGGTCTGGGCTCCTCTTATCGCTACTCCAAGTACATCATTCCCATACTTTCCTCTCACAACCAACTAATATCTTTCGGAAAGGGAAAGGGTTGTATAAGGAGAAAGGGATGGAGGGAAATGCTAAGGCCAAATCTCAGAAAGGGCTGCAAAACTTGGGCTAAGAGAAGGAAGGGATTTTGGCAGAGTTTCTTTGTTCTCTTGCTTGATATTGGAATGAGACCCCAAGACCTCCTTTTATATGGCAAAAAATATGGTTATTCAGTTTGGGGACAGGCTACAATGGGTAAAATGGTTGGGAAACCTCCAATAACCCGTAAAATCCACCAAACTCCTTGCAACTTTTTATTTTTTGCAACTTTTGGAGGTAAACGTGGGTTGTTTAGTATGCATCTCACGTATGTACACGGGTTGTCTAGTATGTAGAAAATGTGTGTACGTGAGATATAGTTCAGCAGGGTGCATACATTCTCCAAAAAATAGTTTTTTAAGAGGAAGCCTCAACAACAATTTGGCAAAATATGTAAGTGGAAAGGCCAATGCCATGTATGGATAGGTAGGGAATTTTTGGAATATAAAAATTACAGGTTTCTTTAGTCTTCTATCTTTCATTTATGTTTAAAAAACACTGATATGAAGTTATTCAATCCTTGCTTGTTGGTATATACCTTGTGGATATTTTGTGTTGATATTTAAATACAATTCCTTCAATATTTGTTTCCCTTGAGCTTAACTTCTACAAAATTTTACCAAAGTATGGAATCTATTGATGGGTATTAGGCTTTCTCTTTATAAGTATAAGAGAAAATCCTAGTGCTAACATTTTTGGCATCATTGTTAGGGATCGAAGACAAAGATATTTTCCCTGGGTTGTACGACAAAGACTATGACCAGAACTTGATGGTGAACAAGAGTTGATGACAAAACAGACTGCAATTTTTCACCTTGGTATTGGACCTTGACCAAGTTTTGAGGAACACTTGGTGATATTTGACCATTTTTGGGACTTCGACAGCATGCCAAAGATGGATCACAAGGCGAAGCGGAGATCATGGAAGCTAGACCCCCTTTTTGGGTCCTTTGTGGGTTTTAGGGTTTATGTAACGGGTATGGGATGTTAGTCCATGGGTTTACCCATGTTTAGGCCCCTTTTTTTAATATATAAGTAGAAGTCTAGGATATGTAAGAAGGGACCTTTTTGGAGGACACTTGAGAAGTGGCTTAGTGCCAAGAGTTGATCTGTGTGATATAATTGCAGAGTTGAGTGCAAGTATTGTAAGTGCTGAGTGCACAGATTGTAAGAAGGTTTTATGCTTAGAGCTACTCAGGGAAGGAGGATCTAGTGAGCTACGTACATCTCCTATCCTTCGCGGAGTAGGTTTTGAGGCTCTGTGCTTGTAACCGATTGGCCAGTAATAATAGAGAAGAAGAGTTGGTGGACATAGCCCTAGGGTGGGAGTGAACTACGTAAATCTGTGTGTAACACTCTGTGCTTTGATTCATTGTGTTTATCTTTGCTTATGCTATGTGCTTCTAATATATTCACTTATGATTTGTGATTCATAGATATACATGATTGTTAGATATGACATGTATGCGAGTGCTTAGTGTTGATTTGTAGGATCTGAGGTGTTTAATGTTGCTAAGTGTTGAAATACTGTAGACCTAAGTGAATATTGCGATGCTCTGTGCTGTCTGTGAAGTAGAGTAAGGGTTGGATATTAATGGTTGATTGATGGTAAGTGCATTGTAAGTAGTAAAATCACATATCTGTGTCCTAGTTAAGGTTGTAGACATTTTAGTCCTGCAACCACCCCTGCCTCTACCTCGGGTGAGACTTCATCTACTTCGCAGGTGTTGCCGAAAGGACCGGTAGTTAGGGTTTTGTTGGTGTGCTCTTGAGCATTGAACCCTGGGTTTTCCCCTGTGCCAACAAATGGTTCCATTGCCAGGACCTGAAACTATGATTGCTAGGAACTAGAGAAGAAGAAGCTTTGTGAAAAATAATCTCTATGCGTAGATCTGTGCCCTGGTGCACAACATTATACTTAACCTTGGAAGCTCTATGCGAGAAAAGAGATTAGAGCTACGAGAAAATAGATCAGATCTGCGAGAAAAGAGGTCAGATATGCAAGAAAGAGGTAATATCTATAAGTTATGTGCTCTGATAAAGGTAAGAATAGTTAAAAGTTTTAGATCTGTAAGCTTTGTGCTCTGATAAAAGTAAGAATAGTGAAAGGTTTTAGATCTGGAAGCTTTGTGCTAAATAAGTGAAATTTTTTGTTTCTAGAGTATGGATCTAGGTATGTTTGATAGATTCTGTCCTAGCTTGAAAACTAGGGAATTAATTGATGAAAGAAAGTTTGACATGAATAGATCTAATAAGAATAATGATAGATATGTTATACCTATGCATAGAAAGAATGTTTTGACTAACAAATGGATGCAGGACCCTAGAAAGAATTTTTTGCAGGCTAACTACCATGATCCTAGTGCGTAGTACAGAAGAGGTTGGGGATCATTTAAAAAGAAAGAGAGGATTGACCCTATGTTATATTTGTAGAAGACCGAGACATATAGCTAAGGAGTGTCCTGGTGGAAGATCTAGTTGTCTCTGTTGCAAAGCTTTGGACCATGAAGTATTGGATTTCCCTAGAATGATTTCTAAGCTTGAAAAAATGAATCTGCACGAAGAAAACCCTAAGGCAGCGCCAGAGATAGAAGAGCCTCAGAAAGAATCAGAGAAAGTATTAATCAATATGAAAGAAACCCTGACTTAACACCGACATGTCATATTAGCAGAGATCTTTAGAGAAAAAGAATGCACTGAAGTAAGGATAGGGGACTTCAACATTGGTTGTGTTCTAGATGAGGAAACACAGATGAATATCATGAGAGAGAGAACGTGGGAAGCTATAGGAAATCCTTCCATGATCCCTTCATTAGGAGGAATAGGTTTCTTTAGAGGAAAATTGGTAAACCTATGTGGAAGGATCACTCAGATATCTATGCATGTTCATGGAACTTCAACTGAAAAAGATTTTGAGATTATTAAATTTATTGAGGACAACGCCCCATTTACTATGTTACTTGGAAGACCTTGGATTGACAGAGATCAAGTTTGACAGGAAGAAGAAGCAAAAGTTTTGGAGAAGAAGAAACAAGAATTAAAATATTTTATGACCAAGAAGATTGCACAATTGATTGAGGAACAGAAGAATCCCCTTGACACTAGAGACCCCAATGTCGAAGATGAAAGAATGTCAGAAAGCTCATGGATGACCGAAGGACCTGTCCCAGAGAAAGAAGAATTATTACCCCAAAGAGAATTTTAACAACGCGTAGTGACTATGCTAAAAGAAGATAGAAATCCGAATGGAAGAAGACATACTGAGTTGAAGATTACAGGGAAGAAGGATGGAAAATAAAGTAAGAAAAAGGCAAAGATTGCAAAGTTACAAGAGATCCCAGGTGGAACACTGTAGAAGGAAAAATCACAGGAATCGAACTTCACCGAGATATCAGAACAACGACATATGTCACTTCGTCGTGGTGAAGAAATCTAGTCGTTGGACCGATATACCCGTTCAAATTCTGCCCTGAACGGATATAAAATCATTAAAGGATCACCACCAGACCATTGTACCTCACCATAATGGATAGATCTACGATAATGGAAGCTTCATACCCATTGCAAGCAGACCATTGCCAGATTTCATATTTAGCTTGTCGGGCCAGACCCGAAGAACACTTTTTCCAACTAAGAATTCGAAGCTCTAGAACCAGTGATTGTATACAGTGATCATTGCAAGTAGATTGTTCATCCTAGTGTAGTATCTAAGATCATCATGCCCCGATTATCTTTTCTGAGTGCGTATGTCCGACGAGCTCACCGCAGTTGAGGAATCTGTCACAGAGGTCCTTCTCGATTTAATGACTGAGAGAGTCATGTCAAAAAGAGGAATGTCCACCAAAGTCCAAGCATCATTAATGAGAGGATTGAAAGCCTCCTCATCGACTACTCAAGCAGGAACATCCTGAGCCAGTGCAAAAAGGAGAACTAAGCATAATGACGAACTAGCCAACACAAAGTTAGTTCCATCAATCCTACTAGCTTACATACCCCCTCTGAGCGGTGCGATTAACAAGGACAGTGTCCCTAGAGACTTTGAATACACCCTAGTCACTGCATATCTAACGAAAGGAGTACGCAGCTACTGCGCAGATCAAGACAAGGTTACAACATTGAAGTTTTGTGACTTCAACCTGAGGGATCGTAAGGCTTAAAGAATGCTCGCCCCATATAAGTACTTGACAAGAACTAAGAGGAATAATTAGAAGATCGTCCCACAGCAATGGATGATGAACCTCGTGCAGTCTACTTTGCTCAACGTTATGAAGATACCACACTTTGGCAGACACCAGGAGGTGAATTCTTGTGTAAAATTGTTGCTAGCAAGTTACCACAGAGGATACTTGTGGTTAAACCGTTACATAACTATTGATCCGATGCTGATCAATAGGATCACTGGGCTTAGCATGCAGGGCCCTGATCCCCGGGATTACTACCCTGGAAAGACTTCAGACCGTACTCTTTCATAGAAGATTAAAGAAGCTTATGGCAATGTCAAGAAGGGCGCATGAGGCAACAAGGTAGCCTCTATCAAAAGTGGCATAGTGCGCCTCGCATGTCAATTGATCGTAGGGAAGATGGTATGTAAGAATCAACCTATGCAAGTATCAGGCTTCGTAGTTGACCTCGCATGAAAATGCACAGAGGGACTACAGATGAACTGGGTGAAGTACCTTGTAAACCAGCTAGAAATTGACTATAGAGAAGCCCAGGATCATGGGCATGAATTCCATTTTAGCTGGCTTCTAATACTGATCGCTTTTGTTTCATGGGAGCTACCGGAAGGCACAAAATTTCTAGACCTCGACCCCTTTGAGCCAGTAGCTACGAATTTCAGTACATTGTGGTACTCGACCGACATGAACAAGCAATGGAAATCGAATGTCATTTTCCACATGTACTATAACCAATTGAAAGGAGCCATAGGGGGTGAACCTCGCATAACCCTGAACACTTTACAAAGGTTTCAACCTCTGATAAAGTTTAGTGCGGACCGCCACTTTATATACCTAACCCCACACGCTGATGAGCACCAAGAACAACTTCAGTCCTATTATAAGATGACAGAAGAAGACCTAGTAGAAATCACCAAGGAATGGTCGGTGGACCTCCTTGTTGCAGCAGATCCAGCAGAAATTTCAGACATCAACAACCCAGAAGCTGCATAGGACACACCTGGGCCCAGTAAGACAAAGAATATGAAGAAGCCTGAAGTGGTTCAAGATGTAGATAGCAGATCTGTAAGAACGACTTCCGTCACACCAGACCAAGGAGGTAATGGTGAAGACCTAGAGGAAGTCAAATAGAGACCGGAATACGAAGTCGAAGATATAAAGAAGAGAAAAGGGTCACCTCCAAAGTCTCCCTCTCGGAAGAAATCGAAAGCAACTGTAAATAATATGCAGACCACGCTCACTCCGGATGACTTCAGTTTCCTCCTCACAACTATGAATGAATCCATAGAAGAGATAATAGAAAAGCAAGAAGTAAAGCAGCACGCAAATATAGTACAAGCGCAGCTTAAGCTCCTGTCACCCATCCAGAGGATGAAGAGATCCCAGGAAAAATGCACTTCCCAACAACTCGTTCTTACCACACATAAAAGAGTGATGGAAGTCACGTAGAAAATCCAACCGATCTAGGAGGTGACCAATCTACTGTTTGAAGAAATTGAAGGCCAAGGAACAGTACTAGAACAAGTAGTGGTTACATTTGAAGAACAATTGGAAGTACCTATCAGCGAAGCGGTTATTTAGGAATTCATTGAGCAAGAAGCAGTAGCACAGAGACACGGCGAAGAAACTCAAGCCAAGCTTGAGAAATTTGAGGAAAAGTTACCCAAACCTGAGTGACTTGGGATGAGTTAGAGGTGAGTGTTGGGGGCCTATTGGCCCTTGACCAAGTTTTGAGTAACACTTGGTCATATTTGACCATTTTTGGGACTTTGATAGCTTGTCAAAGATGGAGCGCAAGGCAAAGCGGAGATCGTGGAAGCTAGACCCCCTTTTTGGGTCCTTTGTGGGTTTTAGGGTTTATGTAATGGGTATGGGATGTCAGCCCATGGGTTTACCCATGTTTAGGCCCCTTTTTGTAATATATAAGTAGAAGTCTAGGTTATGTAAGAAGGGACCTTTTTTAGGACACTTGAGAAGTGGCTTAGTGCTAAGAGATGATCTGTGTGATATACTTGCAGAGCTGAGTGAAAGTATTGTTAGTGCTGAGTGCACGGATTGTAAGAAGGTTTTATGATTATAGCTACTCGGGGAAGGAGGATCTAGTGAGTTGCACAGATCTCCTGTCCTGCGCAGAGTAGGTTTTGAGGCTCTGTGCTTGTAACCGATTGGCCAACAATAATAGAGAAGAAGAGTTGGTGGACGTAGCCCTAGGGTGGGGGTGAACCACGTAAATCTATGTGTAACGCTCTGTGCTTTGATTCATTGCGTTTATCTTTGTTATGCTATGTGCTTCTGATATATTCACTTATGATTTGTGCTTCTTAGATATATATGACTGTTAGATCTGACATGTATGTGAGTGCTTAGTGTTGATCTATAGAATCTGAGGTGTTTATTGTTGCTAAGTGCTGAAATACTATAGACTTAAGTGAATATTGTGATGCTCTATGTTGTCTGCAAAGTAGAGTAAGGGTTGGATATTAATGTTTGATTGATGCTAAGTACGTTGTAAGTAGTATAATCACAGATCTGTGTCCCAACTAAGGTTGCAGACATATGAGTCATGTAACCACCCTTGCCTCTACCTCGGGTGAGACTTCATCTGCTTCGTAGGTGTTGCCGAAAGGTCCAGTAGTTAGGGTTTTGTTGGTGTGCTCTTGAGCGTTGAACCTTGGGTCTACCCCTGTGCCAACACATGGTGACTCCACACATTTGAAGAACTTTTTGGTGATTCAAATCAGTCACAAGACTCCACTGAAGAATGATATTAGATAGAAAAATATGAAAGGAAGACACAGGCAGTCTAGGTATCAAGTCATAAGTTTCTTTTAGGAACTTATTTTATTTTTCCTCATCTTTTTCCTGTACTTTCCTTCACATGTGAGAAGAGTTATCCTTTTCTTTGTCTATTTGAATGACCATAAGCCTACTATTGTATATCCCTCTTTGGAGAAGGAAAATCTACATTCTTCTTACGTTGTATATGTTGACCCCATCCCTTCAGATGAAACCCATGAGGAAGATGATGTACATATATCCATATCCCCTGAACCTAATTATTCTTGTCTTCATGTAGATTATATAACTGATTTATTACCTTCTACCATTTATGCTGAAACTTGCAATCAACCTGTTGAATCTCACTTTCATCCCATTGAAGTTCAGTCAAGAATTAGAGATAAAAAAATTTAACCCTTAAAGATACCATCTACTCTTCATCCTTACCCTCCCAAGTTTCTAGAATATCTGCCTTTTTTTATTGGGAAAGGTCATATCACAATTGAGAAGCATTTGAGAGCTTTTCAAAATTTCATTGACAATTTGGAAATCATGCATGAGGATGTTGTCGTAAGGTTATTTTCCAAATCTTTGGTTGGGGATGTTTCTTTGTGATTTAAAAATATAGAGGCTAGTTCTATTAATTCTTGGGATGAGTTATATGGTGCATTTTTAAGATATTGGGGAGAGAAAAAATCCTTTGACCAGTACTTAACTAAGTTTCATGCTTTGAGGAGAGAGAAGGATGAAGTTCTCACTATATTCAATAGGAGGTTTTATAGTTTTATTTGTAGTATTCCTTTGGAGATCCGACCTTCTAAAACTGTTGCCATGATGTACTATTTAGAATATCAATACCATGATCTTGTGCTTTTTCTGAGAGAAAGGAAATATTCATCACTAACACAGTTGTTTGAGGATGTTGAAGAAATTAAGGATAACTTTCACGCTTGTGATAAACTTTGAGATCCATTTTTTGATGAATGATTGCATTCAGAAGAACATGAGGATGATTATGAATATAGAATACATTTGGGATAGTCTTCTACATCATTTTCATATTTTTCTGTTGATAGGGAAATAGACTATGATTGTAGTCATTATTTAAATCAACTTAACAATTTTGTAGAGGATGATTGTATAGAT
>JASDQU010206652.1:0-22315 GCA_032191745.1 Picea mariana
TGTGTGTCTTCTGTGTTTTGTTTCTGCATTTGTTTTATTTTATTGCTCCGCGGTCCTGTTTTCTAACACTGCTAACAAATTTGCTGATGCTTTGAGCAGGAAGTGTTTGTTGTTGCAGGAGTTCAGAGTCAAAACGTTAGGTTTTGATGATCTCAGGAACATGTACGCTGATGATCCAAATTTTAAGGAGGCATATGAAGTGGATGAGAATCCAGTTCTTAGAGACAGAAGCCCATGGATAGAATACATGATCCAGGAAGGGTTGTTGTTCAGAGGCAATCAACTATGTATTCTAAAATGCTCCATGAGGGAGGATCTGTTAAAGGAGAAACACAGTGGAGGATTGGCAGGGCACTTTGGTCACGACAAGACGTTCGAAAAATTGAACGAGTCATATTTTTGGCCAGGAATGCGAGCAGATGTCAAGAGATTTGTAGACAAGTGCAAAATTTTCTAGCATTCGAAAGGAAGGAAGCAGAATGCGGGGTTTTATCAACCATTGCCCATACCAGAGAGGCCATGGGATGCGATTAGCATGGATTTCATATTGGGGTTGCCAAGAACAAAAATAGGTTGTGATTCAATATTTGTGGTGGTGGATAGATTTTCCAAAATGGCACACTTCATTCCATGTCAGAAAACTAGTGACGCAACTCACATTGCGAGCCTATTTTTCAAAGAGGTCATTCGACTTCATGGGTTGCCAAGGAGTATTGTTTCGGATCGAGATACCAAATTCATAGGTCATTTTTGGAGAACCTTATGGAAGAAGCTGGGAACTAACTTGTCGTTTAGTTCAGCTTATCATCCTCAGATGGATGGACAGACAGAAGTGGTGAAAAGAAGTCTAGGAGACTTGCTGAGAAGCTTGGTGACAGAACACCATAGCCAGTGGGACAGTATATTGTTGTAGGCAGAGTTTGCGTATAACGACTCGGTCGACCGGAGAACAGGGAAAAGTCCATTCCAAGTTATCTATGGCATGCAGCCGAGAGGAATTTCTAAGTTAAGGGATTCGGAATAGACTAGGACTAGAAGTGCTAGTGAAGAAGAATTTGTAGAGGCGATGAAGGAACTTCATAGCCAGGTGAAGGAGCGATTGCAGAACTCAAGTCCGGAGTATAAACGCAGAGCTGATCAGCACATAAGACAACTTCAGTTTGAGGTTGTTGAATTGGTTCTAGAACATTTGAGGAAGGAAAGGTTCCCAAGAGGAACATATAATAAGTTGAAGATGAAGAAAATTGGACCATGTAGGGTCTTGAAGAAAATTGGGGCAAATGCTTATGAGATTGAATTACCCGATGGGATCGGAATTTCTCTGATATTCAATATCTCATATTTGTACCCATATAAAGTTGGGGAGATGGAGACTGGAAGTGAGTAGCCATTGATCCAGTGGATAAAGCATATGCTAGTTGCAGAGAAGCCGCAGATGGAGTGCATGCTAGACAAAAGAATTGGCAAGAAGACCAGGAGGAAAGAATACTTTGAGTATCTGGTCAAGTGGAAGAACCATCCAGTTGAAGATGCCAGCTAGGAGACTGAAGCAGAGATACAGAAGCATGGACAGATCGTGCAGAAGCTCATGGACAAGAGCCCATGAAAGTTTTCAAGCCAAGGAGTATGATGTAGGAGCATCGCCAACACATCAAGCGAGCCAGCGCGGAAGCGGAGGACAGCTGGACAAGCCAGCACAAATTTTGAAATTTCCTTGAAGTTGATGCGTGATCTTAAATGAAGTCATTAATATGAAGCGCACTTGTATAATGTAATCAGACCTTGAGCAGATTGCTCTCGTCCATAGTAGGTAGAGAGGTATTTAAAATAGTTAATGCAAGTAGATAGAATTTAATTATAGATTAGATAGTTTCTAGAGCGCAAGAGGGAAACATGATATAGACACCCTCATTGTGTATTATATCATTAGATGCAAGATTATGAGCATTTGTGTATGAAGAAAACAGAAGAGAGCACGCAGAGAGCTGTGTAAGAACACCCATGTACAGATATTTGGATTAATAGGAAGAGATTGATTCAAATTCATGGTTTTGTGTTGTTCTCTGCGTATGGATGCTAAATGATATGCTCATGAATGTTTGCTTCCTGTTATACTTNTGAAGAAAACAGAAGAGAGCACGCAGAGAGCTGTGTAAGAACACCCATGTACAGATATTTGGATTAATAGGAAGAGATTGATTCAAATTCATGGTTTTGTGTTGTTCTCTGCGTATGGATGCTAAATGATATGCTCATGAATGTTTGCTTCCTGTTATACATTTGTTTTATATGCTGTGTATATGATTTCATGATTTGAATTGAAGTCTGAAAGGATAATGGAATGAGTTTCAATTGTTTCTCTATCTGAGTAAGAGTTCCTGCAAGGAGTGTAGTTGAGTTGTCCGCAAGGAGTGCGTTGACATAAGGCTCAGGTAGTTTAGCTTTTGTTCTCATTCACCCCCAAGTGCAGTTGGGCACAGGAGCCGTGCAAGGAGTGCGCAGGCTGAGTGGAGTCTCAGGGTTGCAAACCTGAGCGAAGTGTCGAAGGACTGCTGCTGCAGGAGTGCGCAGGGTCGAGGGAATTTTAACACTTAAACGTGTTGAGAGGTTGCCGCAAGGACTGCGTGTAAGAGTCTTTTCCAAGATTCAGAGTCAAGAAAGCTCAGGAGGGATAAAGCCTTCGAATTTGTTGAAGGATAGTGCAGAGAAGCTATGCCGTAGAGTGGTTAGAAGGTGTTGCAAGTTTGTCCACAGATAGACAAGTTTATGTGGAGGAACACTTGGTCCTTTGCAGGGATCACCAAGGAGGAACAGATGGTTCTAATTCTCCGAGGAGGATTCGCGACATCCTGTGAGTCGTCGGATCTCAAGGAGGTGTAAGGGAGATACCACAATTATTCCCGAGAGGTTAAAAGTTCAAGAGGGACAGGACCGTTGATTTCTAGCCACAAGGGTCATCAGATCTACTGATGGATTCGTATATTGGGGTTTTATAAGTTAAAACTCTGTATTATTGCTACAGGAATCGTGAAATCACGATACGCGATATCCCGACGGCTACATAAATAGTGTGGGGCGACAGGAGTTGGTGACGTGGACAGGTGGCGCTTCATATCGGGGTTTCGTAGCGAGAAGTTCCGAAACATTGTCCTCAGGGTTCGCAATCCCGCGAAGTCCGAAATCCCGAGAGAGGTGACGAGACATTGAATAGTCAACTCGTGTGTGCATCGGAGTATCGGCATATCAGGATTCGGGGTTCGGAAAATCAAGTTGTTTGATATCGCGAGTGGTGAAATCACGATAGAGGAAGTCCCGATAAGAAAAGATCAGCATTTACTTCCATCGGATATCAGGGATTCGAGGGTTGAATGTTTGACCACTGACCTCGCGAAGTCACAAAGTCCAATCTCCCGAGCATAAAGAGGAGATCCGTGAATTTTTTTGTGGGTGTAGATTTCCCGATAGGGAAATAGAACAGCCTTAGAGTTCTTCAGGCCAATAGAGAAGAGAATATCCTATGGGCGGATGTGCTTGCAACCGCAGCTGCGTCATTGATCATTTTAAAATGTGAAGTATACACATTAAGATTCGAGCTAAGCAAAGAACGAATATGAAATGTAGAACGTTTGATCTCCATAAAATATAGTGCATTGTATTTTTCAACAATAAACTATGTAAAACCATCTCGCAACATGTCCTCTTCCCATATGAGTGATGAAAGTGAACAAGCATCAAATCCAAGTTTATCAATGTTAGGTTTGGAATTGATTTCGCCAAAATTTAGCATATCGAAAGGATATGATTATGGTGGAAAAGAGTAGGATGTTGTAGGTAAGATGTCAAGTCCATCAGAGTCTAGGAATAGATCAGGATATAAAGAATAAAAGGTATCAGAAATAAGCACATGAAAAGAATCTCTTGAATTAACAATGGTATTCTCAAGAGATTTCTCTTCACCTTCTTTAAATCCCTTACTCTCTTTTGGTGACGAATACCTCAACATGATATGATCATCTGGATTTTTCTTTTGTGTGATAGATAATTCAAAATTTATGTGACAAACATATAGTCTTTCCTATGAACAAAGTGCATTTTGAGGATGAAGGTTTAAGGTTTCTTCTTCTAGCTGCATATCTTCTTCTCTAATCAGCTTCATATGAGTACTAGTAGTACATTCAAGACGATTTTCGTCACTTAAGTGTTCTTCAATGACTGATTTTAAATGTTGATTAGAGCATGAGTTACAAGAATGAGGATATTCACCTTGAGCCAGAAACAAATCTTCTTCCATACTGGTCGTAGACTGAAAATACAATGATTCAAAGGAAAAACCAATTTGGTTGTCATTAAAAACCTGGTCAATAGATTCTACCTTCCTAACTTGTTCAACATTGTCAGAAGGATTATCTTGCGAAGAAGATTGTTCTTGCAGTTGAGTGATAGGATTGGCAATTGGTTCTTCAGTCATGATTGAATATGACTGGATGGAAGGGATGGAAGCATCATAGAAGAGATTTAATGCAAATGACATGTCATCTAGATTAAACTTATAGATGATATGATAGACTCTTGTCAAAAAGTCTTCTGAAGATGAATCGTCGTTGATTAGTGAAGTATGAAATTCTTCACATAATTGATCGAAATCATAAATTTCAAAAGAATCCAGAAACTCATCTACAAATTGAAACCAATAAAAAATGTGACATGCTGGAAAGGATTCAAACCAATTTTTAATCCGACCTCTAAAATTAAAAGCGAAAAGTCTACATAAAACTCTTAAATCTGAGATGTCATGTTTGATGCATTTGCACCAAAACTTGTTAAGGTGGTCTTTAGCAGATATATTACCTCCACCATCAAAGGTGAATTTGGACAAGCAAGAGACTGTCTCATTGGGAACATTGGGTAATGAGAAGTTGAAAGCATGTTCCAACACAATGATTTGGGGAGCCATGGGGAGATTGAATACATTTAAAAATAAAGGTTCCTACAAGGCCAACTTGTCAGTCGGCCCTCCTTCTAGTGCCATTTGTTGACAGGCAAAATTGACCGCTTGTCAACTGGAGGAGTGAATCCAGTCCGGGGTTGTCTAAATAACCCAAGTCATTTTTATTAATCCACTTCGATGGGTTTAGCAGCTCCATTATCCGATCTAAGTCCTAAGAGAGTGAAAAAAACAAAAAAAACTAAAGAAACTAACTAAATGAAAAACAACTGGTGAAAACTATATACAAGTCTAAAATATATTCACAGTTTACTAACTAATAGAATAGTAGTTCTACTTATTAAATGTACAGTGTATCAATATATTTATATCTCTAATATATGTACAATATTCACAAAATGCAAATTCTGATCGAAATCTGCGAAAATCATATACAGATTGATTTATGACAGTGAAGCTATCCTTCAGTGTTTTTGATTTTTTATGACTTTTATAAGCAGGAAATGAAATGGCAGCTATCTAGTTGAGAAATAAAAATAACAATCGATATAGTGTATCTAAACTACAGGAAATTCTTATATTAATTAAACTAATAAAATGAAACTAGCAAACTAACCTGTAATCCCATCTCCTATGCGTCCTATGCATAGCATCTATGTTTGTTGTTTTATGAGGCCAACCCGCACCAGATTTTACCAATGCTTCTCATAAACGGGAAGTAGTAATGCTTGAATGCTAATGACAGAACAAGTAAGATATGTATCAACAACAATTTATAATTTGGCAAATGATCATATTAAGATAAATCTGGCTATGAAAATTTGCATATAACTGCTCATTGAATAAAGAAGATTAACCTTGTAATCATCAAATTATAACAGATTAATTGTTGTATATAATATGAGAGACATAAAACATGGACACTATATAAATCCCATCACATCAACCTGTAATAAATCATGATATCTAAAGTAGTCACAATTTGATTACAAATCGAAATGAGCAAAACTTGAACAAAAATATGATATATCGAAGCTAAAGCTGTGCAAATATCCACTTTCATTCAAGTCTGTCAATCACAAATCCATAGTTTCTGCTCCCAGGCAGCGATGGGTCTTTGTTTACAAAATCATACATTTATAAAGGCCAAAGAATCAAAACATTTCCTGTGGAAATTATCAAATTTGTTCCAAAAATTGTGGGGAATACAATCTCCCAAATTCCCATTGTTATCCAAAACTAACAGCCTAATCTAAAACCATGTAAAGAAATAGCATTTTCAGAGATGCCACCAACGATCCAATCTCCTATATAAATCATATGTACCTGTAAACGCACAATAATACATAATTTTATATTGCATTTTAGTTGTAAAATCAAAGAATTCGAATTTTAGTAACTAGCTTACAGAATCTCATGATTCTGTAGCTAGTTATTATTATAACCAGAATCGTGTTTTATCAAATCAATCCAAATAGAAATAGATGCGATTTGAGAAAAAAAATCTTGTATTCTAATTCAAAACAAAACAAAATCATCTTAAAATTACTTTCAAAATACCATACCTCAGATTCAGGGATTCGTTTTAATCAAGCAATTTTCGAATTGACAATGGCAGTGGCCGCTTCCATGTTTAAAAACAACAGACCCTGTGGATGTATAACTTTCTCATAGACTGCTTGAAAATCCTTTGGATTGATCAAGGTTTTACAGAAGGTTGAGGCACAAGGCTGGACGGGTGAGAGGGGTTCTGAGGCACAGGCCTGGAGAAGTCACAAATGTTTCAACACTTGCAAGCAGATCAAAACGCACCTTTCAGCCACAGAGAAAATTTGAGATTTGACCTCTAAAAGATGAGATATATCTCTGTAATTATCCAATTTTGGGGGAAGCTGCTTGCGTTGAAGGTAAAAGGGCTCATTTTGGTTCTGGGTTTTGAAGGGTTTGATCTAAATCAAAGCCGTTTCCTCAGAATCGCTCACGGAAAAACATGTCTCTGGGAGGCAATTACGGGGTTAGCTTTAGGAAGTCTTCTCGAGCATTATCAAACAACAAAAAAGTCTGGACACCGTTGGGATCAATTCTCACCACAAGATCCATGGCTAACAGCACAAAATCTACAGGGTAATCGGCGGCAGGGTTTGACAGAAAAGAAACAGAGCCATTTCCCTTGAGCTTCCCAACACAATGCAAAGGCATCTCGAAATGTTATGAAGGAGCGTTAATGCTATGCGTACGAGGACAGTGGTGTAGATCGAGGTCATGCAAGAACATCATATCAGGATGTACTTGGAACGACACCTTGGTACAATCATAATAGTTAAAAAAACATTATGTGCATATCCAAAAATTCAATCAAAATATCAAATGAACAATTGCATACCCAGAATTTGACCAAAAAAATCAATAAGTCGAATAAACCATTGCATCAAAGATTTTACAAATCAAAACCAAATTAACAATAGTCAAATACTAAATGGGTGTTGTTTTGTAACCAATGGTGTGTTTGAGGCCAAGGAATTATACCATGAAACAACCATGCTCATAACTAAATGAAACAAATCAACGATAAACCATAAAAATCAACCCTTTGATGAAATCAAACATGAATTCGAACCGTTTCGTTTTCATACTTGCAGTTATGAAAACGGAATAGAAAAGCAGGTATGTAAAAGGCGACGTATAATGGTGTCATTTAAATGAGAAAGGTTGTGACGAGTAATGAGAAATTAAAAACCCTATGAAGGCATCTTATAAAAATAGAGATTGATATGGCTACCAACAAGTGGGTATCATTCATTGGATGTTGGGTAGATGTGGACCCTTTATCCACCCTACTTCACGAGTTCAGTAATCTAAACTCTGAGAGATTGTTGGGGGATGCTTTGAAAATTTTCGAAGTCGAAGGCCTGAGTACGCACCTTTTTACCTATCGCTTGGTCATGATCCATGATCACATGGGTTGGGGACGAAGAGAAAGGGGATAGTTCTCAAACATTATTACAGAGCAGAGAAGAGCTTGCAAAGAAAATGAAATTTGAACGTTTTCTTAAATCATATTGGTTTATGAAGGCTGTGGGATTTGTTAAGGAATGATGGCCTCAAAAATTTCGGTTGACTGCACGTTGTTTTGGAAGAGTCAATGATTGTCAGAATCGAACCGAATTGCCACTGAGTGTAGATAAATGGAGGAGGAAAAAAATGCTTCCAATTCAAAGAATGAAATAAAAGGAATGGATGTCCATTTTGGAGTGGAAGGATTGAACTTCAATGGAAATGGAGAATAGATATATAAGGAAGGGCACATTATGAAAATCATTGATCGATTGCAGAAAGATGCCTAGACTAACTGAGAAGATAATAGGAAGCTCATGAAATCTAGAGAATAACAAGGAGAATTCAACCTAAATTTTATACAAAGCCTGGAAAGATAGAAAAGAAGTTGGATAAGGAGACTGACTCAAGAAAAATAGGGAGTCATGGGACCCCTAAGAGGAAAACAAGATCAAGAAGTGTTAGCAGGCATTGTCGTCACTCCCCGAAGTAGTCCAATAGGGAGGCACATAGTAGTTCAAGCCCATATCCTACGAGAAAGCATACGATATATGAAGTGTATGAACTAAAGGGAGAAATGAACATGATTAAACCTCCTACTTTTGATGGAGAGCACCAGAAGGAGGAAGATGTTGAGACATGGCTGCTTGGCATGAGGAAATACTTCCAACTACAGAACTATTCTGCTCATGCAGAAAGAATAATTGCGATGTATCAACTGAAATAAAAGGCATACATGTGGTGGGATCAACTTGTGTAGGTGAAACACATTAAAGAGAAGAATGTTACTTGGAAAGAATTCAAGAATTATTTCAAAAAGAAATACTTGACTAAATTATACTATGACAGAAAGATGAAAGAATTATTTGAACTCAAGCTGGGTAGCATGTCTATTGATGAATATGAGCGAAGGTTTTTGGAATTGTTGAAGTATGTTCCATTCATCAAAGATGAGACTGTAAAAATTCAAAGGTATTTGAGTGGTCTGCCACCTTCCATCAGTGACAAGATCCAGTATGATGATCCTAAAACTATGGAAGAAACTATAAGAAGAGAAAAATGCTTATATGAGCAACAAAGAGAAAAGCCCACTTTTTGGAAGGCTTGGGATGACCAGAAGAAGTTCAAGAAAGAGCAGAGGCAGAAAGGAAACAAACCTCCCTTTTTCAGAAATAGTCCTCAAGTCTAGCCATATTTTAGAGAGCAGAGATGACTGAAGTAGGGGGACAAAGGCCAAGGCAGATGCCCATTCAGTGTTGGGGATGCCAGGGAAACCACAAGTACATAGATTGTCCCCACAAGAATGGAAAAGTGAGAGTTTTCCATAATGTTCAACATGCTAAAACAATGAAGGACATGGGAAGTCGAGTACCAAGGATCTATGCATCCCTAGACAACAAGCAAGATGAATTGTAATCACACATGATTGAAGTTGAAGGTATGATCAATAATTGTACCTTTACTATTTTAATTGATTCAGGGGCTAGTCATAGTTATATAGATCCTATAATGGTAGAAATTTTGCAATTGCCAATAAGAAAGCATGGAAAATATTGGTTAGTGTAGCTGGATAGAGGAGCCAAGAGAAAGGTTATTGAGTTGGTTAAGTCCTGTCTAGTGGACATGAATCGACTGAGCACAAGGGATGAATTGAACATCTTACCTTTGGGTTCCTATGACTGTCTAATTGGTATGGATTGGTTGGACCAACACCATGCCATCTTAGACTGTCGTAACAAGGAATTCACTTACCTGGATGAGGAAGGAAACCCAAGGAAAGTCCAAGGAATTCCTAGAGCAGTTATTGTCAGAGAAATCTCAGCAATGCAGCTGAAGAAGTGTGGCAGGAAAGGCTGTCAATTAATTGCATCCCACATGGAGGAAGCACCTGAGGATAAGGTGTCAAAGATCTAAGACCATGCGACACTAAAGGATTTTGAATATTTTTTCTAGGAAGTATCTAGACTACCCTCGAAGAGAGATATTGGCTTCTCTATAAACCATATTCCTGGAGCATCTCCAGTGTCAAAAGATCCTTACAGAATGAGTACACCAAAGCTGAAAGAACTATGATTGCAGCTTGAAGAGCTTTTGAAGAAGGGGTATATAAACCCAAGTGTTTCACCTTGGGGTGTCCCGATCCTATTCTTGAAGAAGAAAAATGGGACAATGAGATTGTGTATCGATTTCAGACAATTGAACAAAGTGACTATTAAGAACAAGTATCCTCTGTCAAGGATTGATGATCTCTTTGATCAATTGAAGGATGCTAAGATGTTTTCAAAAATAGATCTCAGGTTAGGATATCAACAGGTAAGAATAAAGGACGAAGACATTAGCAAGACTGCCTTCAGAACAAGGTACGATCATTATGAATTCACAGTGGTGCCATTTGGGTTGTCATATGCACCCATTGTTGTTATATGCTTAATGAATGGTGTATTCAGGGAATATCTAGACAAGTTTGTCATAATAATTTTGGATGACATCCTAGTGTATTCCAATTTGGAGGAAGATCATGAACAACATCCGAGGATGGTGTTGTAAGTGTTAAGAGAGAACCAACTTTATGCCAAGTCGAGAAAATTCTCATTTTATCAAAAGCAGATCCATTAATTGGGGCATATCATTTCATAGGATGGGATAGCCATGGATCCTGAAAAGATAGAAGCCATCAGAGAATGGTCAGTGTCAAGGAATGTGTTAGAAGTCATACCCTTTATGGCTCTAGATGGATATTATAGAAGGTTCATTGCAGGTTTCTCAATGATATCTCACCCCATCACTTCCTTGCAAAGGAAGGAGAATAAATTTCAATGGATAGATGAATGTGAGAGAAGCTTCCAGCGATTTAAGAAACTGTTAACCAATTCTCCAATCCTGAGAACTGCAGATCTGAATGAGTATTTTGTAGTGTGTATAGACGCATGCAAAGAAGGACTGGGAGGAGTCCTCAACCATAATGGATTTGTGATATGTTATGAGTCTGGGAAGTTGAAAGAGCATGAAAATAACTATGCAACTCATGATTTGGATTTGGCGGCCATCGTTCATGCTCTGAAGAAATGGAGACATTATCTCTTGCGAAAGAGGTTTGAACTGAGGACAGACCATAACAATCTGAATTATTTGTTTGATCAACCAACCTTAAATACTAGGTAGAGTAGGTGGTTGGAATTCCTTTGTGACTATGACTTTGATATCAAGCATATCAAAGGAAAAGAGAACAAAGTGGTTGATTCTCTCAGTAGGAGAGTGCATGAACTAGATGCTACAGCCATTAGCATGTACCAAACTGATATTAAAGGAAAAATTTTGAAAGATGCAAATGCAGATCTGCAGCACATGGAATTGGTAGCAAAGCTACGGAAAGGTAAGATGCTACAGAGAGTGGAATATTATAGGTTGGAAGTTGGTGGAACACTCCTATACAAAAACAAAGTTTATGTACATAATGTACAAGAGTTGAAACTTATGATTTTAAAAGAAATGCATAATGTGCCTTATGTTGGGCACCCTGGATATCAGAAAACTGTGGCAACAGTCAATATCCATTAGTTTTGGCCACGTATGAAGAAATAAATTACATAATACATTGCTAGATGTATGGAGTGTCAGAAGGTTAAAGTTGAGCACATACATCCAGCAGGGTCGCTACAACCTTTACCCATTCTTGAGTGGAAGTGGGAAGTGGTGACAATGGATTTTATCACAGGATTTCCCATAACTAGCCATCATCATGAGTCAATCATGGTGGTGGTGGACAAGGCAACTTACCATTTTATCCCAGTAAAGACTACTCACAAGGAAGCTAATGTTGCCAATATCTTTATGAGGGAAATAGCACGATTGCACAGTATTCCCAAGAAAATTGTGTCTAACCGAGACTTGAAATTTACCTCAAAGTTCTGGAAGGGGTTATTCAAAGGGTTTGGAATGAATCTGAACTTCATCACAACCTATCATCCTGATTCTGATGGGAAGACAAAGATGGTGAATCGAGTAATATAAGACACACTAAGGATGTATGTGATAAACAAACCATCTAAATGGGAAGACTAACTACACTTGGTAGAATTCACCTACAACAATGGGTTTCAAGCATCATTGAAGATGAGCCCATTTGAAGAACTTTATGGCAGAAAGTGAAACACCCCAATAAGCTAGGATAACCCAGATGATAGAGCAGTGGTTGGCCAGAGTTGCTCAAGGAAATGGAAGAACAAATGCTGAAGAATAAGAAGAATTTGAAGGCCTCCCAAGACAGGCATAAAAGTTATGCTGATAAGAACATGACCCACAGGGAGTTTGATGTTGGTGATCATGTTTTTTTGAAAGTGAAAGCCAACAAAAGTTCTCTAAAGATGGGAAACTATTCCAAGCTGGCAGCCAGATTTTGTGGACCATTCAAAATCCTAGAAAGGATTGGACCAGTTGCATATATGCTTACATTACCTGCATCCATGACTGTACATAATGTGTTTCATGTCTCATTGCTTAAGAAATATATACCTGATGCTAATCATGTTATTGATTGGAATGTGATTATGGTGGAGCAAGAAGGCATCTTGCAAGTCCATCCTGTGCGCATATTGGACTAGAAGAGAAAACAACTCTAGAATCAATCCATAGGGCTTGTAAAGGTCCAGTGGACCTGGTACAATCCTAAGGATGCAACATGGGAGCTTGAAGCTGCTATGCGGCAAGAATACCCACATATTTTTGAAGATTTTTGAAATCTTGCTAATGATGTGTAAAGAGTTGCACTGAGGATAGTGAAAAAAAAAGGGGAGGGGATTGTAATATCCCCAAGGACGAGCCCCAGTTGTATTTATGAATTGTAAACATGTTTTGTAGGCTGTTGAGCTGAGTTTTGATAAGTTGGTGGGCTTATGTGTTTACAAGGCCAGAGAGCCTAGGTGTTAAAGGCCAGGAGCCTGATTTTGTATATGTAATTATGCAGATCATTAATAAATTATAAACATAGCTACATGCAGACCAACCATGAAGAAAGAGTGATGGGGGGATAAGCTTCCACAAGGATAGGTAAGGGAGAGGGGGCTGAAAGGTTGGAAAGAGGGGATAAGATTAAGGGTTTAAGTCCTTGAGAATAATAATTTATTATTATTCCAAAGGATGTATGAAAGTTATGTTTTATACTAAGCTCCTGGGAAAAAGAACGTATGCTAAATGGAGTGCATGCAGCTCCAGGAAGACAAGTGTCGACCTCGGTGCATGCAGTTAAAACCAAAGAGTCAAGCTATGTTGGGGGTGCGCTTACAAATCCCCATCCTCCATGAATTTCATTTATCTCTGCGATCGACCTCTGCATAGCTTCACGCATCTCTGCAAACAGAAACTGTGAAGTCATCTTGTGTTTCCTTCCTGAGAATCCCGATGCATCTTATAACCACCTGAGCCTTGCTATGTCTTAGTGTTTGGCTGTTACTATTTTGGGTGTTCATAACTATTTTCCCTGTTGCTATTGTTGTCACCTGTACCTTGCTGAAAATGAGTCGAAAGTGGTTGAAGAAGCAGGTTGTTGGGACCATGGTTGAAGAGGCAGGTTTTCAGGCCTGTGAGAAGCTCTCTCGAGGTGAGAGAGTTTTTTGGGAAGTGGTTTTCTCCTAGAGAGAGTCGAACACTAGCTACGAAGCTCTGATAATTCCTTATCCGACCTGTTGTTGAGACCCTGAGAGGAGAAGTGGAGCAACTAATGGACTGTGGAACAGTGAAGGTGCATATTCCCGGGGTGGAAAATGCATGTGGGGAAATGAGAGTTCATAAGTAGTGGGCATAAGAAGGCTCCTGGAGAGAATCCTTCCAGTTGCACTATGTAGTTTCCTGTAACCTCAACCCAGTATAGGATTACCTTGCCCTGGGTGGAGCTTAGTCCCAACTCGGGGGTGAACCATTGTTGAGTGTGATGAGAAGTGTGGTCTTTGGCTGGGATGTTCATGGAAGGTCTGTACGTAGTTGGTGGATTTACTCTAGCTAAAAGATAAGTATCATTTATGTGCCTAATTATGTATGTTATGCATGTTTTTTCTACTGGTAAATGTATCATGTGTTGGCCATTGTCATGTCTTGGTGTGTAGGATCCCCAAGGATGAGCCCCAGTTGTATTTATGAATTGTAAACATATTTTGTAGGTTGGTGAGTCGAGTGTTGATAAGCTAGTGGGCTTATGTGTTTACTAGGCTGGAGAGCCTAGGTGTTAAAGGCCAGGAGCCTGAGTTTGTATATGTAATTATGCAGATCATTAATAAAATATAAACATCGTTGCGTGAAGACTGACCATGAAGAAAGAGTGATGGGGTACTAAGCTTCCACAAGGATGGGTAAGGGAGAGGGGGCTAAAAGGTTGGAAAGGGGGGCTAAGCTTAAGGCCTTAAGTCCTTGAGAATAATAATTTATTATTATTCCAAAGGCTATATTAAAGATACGTTTTATCCTAAGTTCCTGGGAAAAGGAAGGCATGCTAAATGGAGTGCATGTAGCTCCAGGAAGACAGGTGTTGACCTGGGTGCATGCAGTTAAAACCAAAGAGTCAAGCTATGTTGGGGGTGCGCTTACCATTCCCCATCCTTCATGAATTTCATTTATCTCTACGATCGCCCTCTGCATACCCTCATGCATCTCTGAAAACAAAAACTGTGAATTCGTCTTGTGAAACCTTCCTGAGAAGCCCGATGCATCCTCTAACCACCTAAACCTTGCTATGTCTTAGTGTTCGACTGTTACCGTTTTGGGTGTTCATAATTGTTTTCCCTGTTGTTGTTGTCACCCGTACGTTGCTGGAACTGAGTCGAAAGTGGTTGAAGAAGTGGGTTGTTAGGCCCATGGTTGAAGAGGCGGGTTTTCAAGCCTATGAGCATCTCTCTCCAGGTGAGAGAGTTTTTTGGGAAGTTGTTTTCTCTTAGAGAGAGTCCATCACCATCTACGAAGCTCTGAGAATTCCTGATCCAAACTATTGCTAAGACCCTAAGAGGGGAAGTGGAGAAGTCGATGGACCATGGAACAGTGAAGGTGCATATTCTCGAGGTGGAACAAGCATGTGGGGAATGAGAGTCCATGAGTAGTGGGCGTAAGAAGGATCCTGGAGAGAATCCTTCCAGTTGCACTGTGCAGTTTTCTGTAACCTCAGCTTAGTATAGGATTTTGTTGCCCTGGGTGGAGCTTAGTCCCAGCTCAGGGGCGACCCACTGTTGAGTGTGATGAACAACGTGGTCTTTGGCTGGGAGGTTCGTGGAAGGTCTACACATCGTTGGTGGATTTACTCCAACTAAAAGACAAGTATCATTTATGTGCCTAATTATTTATGTTATGCATGTTTGTGTTACTAGTAAATGTATCATGTCTTTCGTTGCATGTGGATTTACAGTAATATTGTTTGAATATGAATGGTAACAATAAATTTGTGTTATGTGTTTTATTTTGATTAAAATGAATTTTATATATATATGTGAATTTTCCACGTAGTAGCGTTACTCGGCCATGGACGGGTATGTTACAATTTAGTATAAGAGCCAAGGTTTTCAACACTGAGCCTAGATAGGCCATGTTAATGGAAATTGAAGGAAAAGTTTCAGAAAGAATTGTTTCCGAAGTAGACAAAATTTGAGTTTAGATCCAAGGTTTCAACATCGAACCTGGATGGGCCGGATAAGTGGTCTTTGGACCCAAGGTTTCAAGTGGAAATTGTGTCTGGAGGAACCAATTTCGAACCTTAGAACATTCCTGAGTTCCAAGAGGTTACTTGGTTGTGTTACGAAGCTCAGAAGGGGTAGCGGTATTATAAAACCATGATAGACATGGTATTTGGCCACAGGGAGAGAGATCAGAACACTTGTGGTGTTGGGACCATAGGATCTATTCAGAAGGAAGGGAAATCCTTTATTACCATCATATCTGGAGAAGGTGTAGGAGGATTATCCTAGAATCCTTTCGGAGTTCGGAAATTAGGAGAAGTGAGATGCGATGATGCACAAACTTCCGAAGCCCGAAGATATGAAGTCCTAGAGGAAATGTACACTGTAGATAGGAGGAAACGATCTTGGTCGTTTAATCAAGTTGAAGAGAATATCATAATTTCGGAGTTCAACGATCAAAAGAAGTGGGATGTGTTGATGCACAAACTTCCGAAGCTTGAAGTTATGAAGAGAAAAGTAGACGTGGTGGGGCCAGATGAAGTCACCAAGGGTGATGCAGACCTTCCTAGGCATGCCAGATGCCACCACCTGGGTTGGTGATATTTGTACTACATGGACTCAGGGGTAAGAAGTTCAAAATTTCATAATTCGAAAGATGGGAAGGAAGCAAGTGTGAGAAATTCTGAAGTCCCAAGGATCCGAACTTTCGAAGTCCCGAAGCTCTGAACTTTCGAAGTCCTGAATCTTCGAAGCTCCGAAGTCCCAAAGCTTCGAAGCTCCGAAGTCCCAAAACTACAATGACAGAAGTCCATAGTGGGTATCATTCATTGGATGTTGGGTAGACGTGGACCCTCGATCCACCCTACTTCGTGAGTTCGGTAATCTGAACTCTGAGAGATTGTTGGGGGACGCTTTGAAAATTTATGAAGCTGAAGGCCCGAGTATGCACCTTTTGACCTAATTCTTGGTCACAACCCATGATCACGTGGGTTGGGGACTAAGAGAAAGGGGATAGTGCCCGAACATTATTATAGAGTAGAGAAGAGATCTCAAATAAAATGAAATCTAAACCTTTTCTTAAAACAGATTGGTTTATGAAGGCTATGGGATTTGTTAAGGAATGATGGCCTCAAAAATTTCGGTTGATTGCACATTGTTTTTGCAGAGTCAACGATTGTTAGAACCAAACCGAATTTCCACTGAGTGCAAATAAATGGAGGAGGCATAGAATGCTTCCAGTTCAAAGAATGAAGTAAAAGGAATGAATGTCCATTTGGGAGTGGAAGGATTGAACTCCAATGGAAATGGAGAAGAGATATATAAGGAAGGGCACATGATGAAAATCATTGATCGATTGTAGAACGATGCCTAGTCTAACTCAGAAGATAATAGGAAGCTCATGAAATCCAGAGAACAACAAGGAGAATTCAACCTAAAGTTGATACAAATCCTGGAAAGGATAGAAAAGAAGTTGGATAAGGAGACTGACTCAATAAAAATAGGGAGTTGTGGGACCCTTGAGAGGAAAACAAGATCAAGAAGCATTAGCAGGCATCGTCATCACTCCCCGAAGTAGTCCAATAGGGAGGCACATAGTAGTTCAAGCCCATCTCCTATGAGAATGAATACGATATCTGGAGTGGATGAACTGAAGGGAGAAATGAACATGATTAAACCTCCTATGTTTGATGGAGAGCACTAGAAGGAGGAAGATGTTGAGACATGGCTTCTTGGCATGAGAAAATACTTCCAACTACAAAACTGTTCTGCTCATGCAGAAGGAATAATTGTGATGTATCAACTGAAATAAAAAGCATACATGTGGTGGGATCAACTTGTGCAGGTGCAACACATTAAAGAGAAGAATGTTACTTGGAAAGAATTCAAGAAGTATTTCGAAAAGAAATACTTGACTAAATTATACTATGACAGAAAGATGAAAGAATTATTTGAACTCAAGCTGGGTAGCATGTCTATTGATGACTATGAGGAATTGTTGAAGTATGTTCCATTCATCAAATATGAGACTATAAAAATTCAAAGGTATCTGAGTGGTCTGCCACCTTCCATCGGTGACAAGATCCAGTACGATGATCCTAAAACTATGGAAGAAACTATAAGAATAGAAAAATGCTTATATGAGAAACAAAGAGAAAAGCCCACTTTTTGGAAGGCTTGGGATGACCAGAAGAATTTCAAGAAAGAGAAGAGGCAGAAGGGAAACAAACCTCCCTTTTTCAAAAGCAGTCCTCAAGGCCAACCATATTTTAGAGAGCATAGAATGATTGAAGTAGGGGGACAAAGGCCAAGGCATATTCCCATTCAGTGTTGGGGATGTTAGGGAAACCACAAGTACATAGATTGTCCCCACAAAAATGTCAAAGTGAGAGTTGTCCATAATGTTCAGCAAGATGAAGCAGTGGAGGACATGGGCAGTCGAGTACCAAGGATCTATGCATCCTTGGACAACAAGAAATATGAATTTCAATCACACATGATTGAAGTTGAAGGTATGATCAATAACCATATCTTTACTATTTTAATTGATTCAGGGGCTAGTCATAGCTATATAGATCCTAAAATGGTGGAAATTTTGCAATTGCCAATAAGAAAGCATGGAAAATATTGGTTAGTGTAGTTGGCTAGAGGAGCCAAGAGAAAGTTTGTTGAGCTGGTTAAGTCCCATCCAGTGGACATGAATCGACTGAGCACAAGGGATGAATTGAATATCTTACCTTTGGGTTCCTATGACTATCTAATTGGTATGGATTGGTTGGAACAACACCATGCCATATTAGACTGTCATAACAAGGCATTCACTTTCCTGGATGAGGAAGGAAACCCAAGGAAAGTCCAAGAAATTCCCAGAGCAGTTACTGTCAGAGAAATCTCAATAATGCAGCTGAAGAAGTGCTACAGAAAAGGCTGTCAATTAATTCCATCCCACATGGAGGAAGAACCTGAGGATAAGGTGTCAAATATAAAATACCATGTGACACTAAAGGAGTTTGAATATGTATTCTAGGAAGTACCCAGACTACCCCCGAAGAAAGATATTGGCTTCTTTGTAAACCTGATTCCTAGAGTAGCTCCAGTGTCAAAATCTCCTTACAGAATGAGTACACTAGAGCTGAAAGAACTGCAATTGCAGCTTGAAGAGCTTCTGAAGAAGGGATATATACACCCAAGTGTGTCACCTTGGGGTGCTCCAATCCTATTTGTGAATAAGAAAAATGGGACAATGAGATTGTGTATCGATTTCAGAAAACTGAACAAAGTGACTATTAAGAACAAGTATCCTCTACCAAGGATTGATGATCTCTTTGATCATTTAAAGGATGCTAAGATGTTTTCAAAAATAGATCTCAGGTTAGGATATCACCAGGTAAGAATAAATGATGAAGACATCAGAAAGACCGCCTTCAGAACAAGGTACAGTCATTATGAATTCACAGTGGTCCCATTTGGGTTGTCAAATGCACCTGTTGTTTTTATGTGCATAATGAATGGTGTATTCATGGAATATCTAGACAAGTTTGTCATAATATTTTTGGATGACATCTTAGTGTATTAAAATTCAGAGGAAGATCATGAACAACATCTGAGGATGGTGTTACAAGTGTTAAGAGAGAACCAACTTTATGCCAAGTTGAGAAAGTGCTTATTTTATCAAAAACAAATCCATTACTTGGGGAATATCATTTCAGAGGATGGTATAGTCGTGGATCCTGAAAAGAAAGAAGCCATCAGAGAATGGTCATTGTCGAGGAATGTGTTAGAAGTCATATCCTTTATGGCTCTAGATGGATATTATAGAAGGTTCATTGCAGGGTTCTCAATGATAGCTCACCCCATCACTTCCTTGCAAAGGAAGGAGAATAAATTTCAATGGATAGATGAATGTGAGAGAAGCTTCCAATGATTGAAGAAACTGTTAACCAGTTCTCCAATCCTGAGAATTGCATATATGAATGAGTATTTTTTAGTGTGTACAGATGCATGCAAAGAAGTACTAGGAGGAGTCCTCAACCATAATGGATTTGTGATAGGTTATGAGTCCAGGAAGTTGAAAGAGCATGAAAAGAACTATGCAACTCATGATTTGGAGTTGGCAGCCATCGTTCATGCTCTAAAGAAATGGAGACATTACCTCATGGGAAAGAGGTTTGAACTGAGGACATACCATAACAATCTAAATTATTTGTTTGATCAACCAACCTTAAATACTAGGTAGAGTAGGTGGTTGGAATTCCTTTGTGAGTACAACTTTGATATCAAGCATATAAAAGGAAAAGAGAACAAAGTGGTTGATTCACTCAGCAGGAGAGTGCATGAACTACATGCTATAGCCATTAGCATGTACCAAACTGATATTAACAGTAGAATTTTGGAAGCTGCAAATGCAGATCTGCAACACATGGAATTGGTAGCAAAGCTACGGCAAGGTAAGATGCTACAGAGAGTGGAATATTATAGGTTGGAAGTTGATGGAACACTCCTGTACAAAAGTAAAGTTTATGTACCTAATGTGAAAGAGTTGAAACTTATGATTTTAAAAGAAATGCATAGTGTGCCTTATGTTGGGCACCCTGGATATCAGAAAACTATGGCAATAGTCAAGAGCCATTAGTTTTTGTCACGTATGAAGAAAGAAATTATATAATACATCACCAGATGTATGGAGTGTCAGAAGGTTAAAGTTGAGCACATAAATCCAGCAGGGTTGCTACAGCCTTTACCCATTCCTGAGTGGAAGTGGGAAGTGGTGACAATGGATTTCATCATAGGACTAACCATAACTAGCAAGCAACATGAGTCAATCATGGTGGTGGTGGACAAGGAAACTTTCCATTTTATCCCATTAAAGATTGCTCACAAGGAAACTAATGTTGTCAATATCTTTATGAGGGAAATAACATGATTACACGGTATTCCCAAGAAAATTGTGTTTGATCGAGACTTGAAATTTACCTCAAAGTTCTGGAAGGGGTTTATTCAAATGGTTTGGAACGAATCTGAACTTCAACACAACCTATCATCCTGAGTCTAATGGGAAGACACAGATGGTGAATCGAGTAATATAAGACACGCTAAAGATGTATGTGATAAACAAACCATCTAAATGGGAAGACTACCTACACTTGGTAGAATTTGCCTACAACAATGGGTTTCAAGCATCATTGAAGATGAGCCCATTTGAAGCACTTTATGGAAGAAAGTTCAACACCCCAGTAAGCTGGGATAACCCAGATGATAGAGCAGTGGTTGGCCAGAGTTGCTCAAGGAAATCGAAGAACAAATGCTGAAGATTAAGCAGAATTTGAAGGCCGCCCAAGACAGGCATAAAAGTTATGCTAATAAGAACATGACCCATAGAGAGTTTAATGTTGGTGATCATGTTTTCTTGAAAGTGAAAGCCAACAAAAGTTCTCTAAAGCTGGGAAACTATTCCAAGATGGCAGCCAAATTTTGTGGACCATTTGAAATCCTAGAAAGGATTGGACTAGTTACATATATGCTTGCATTACCTGCATCCATGACTGTACATAATGTGTTTCATGTCTCATTGCTTAAGAAATATATACCTGATGCTAATCATGTTATTGATTGGAATGTGATTAAGGTGGAGCAAGAAGGTGTCTTGCAAGTGTATCCTGTGCGCATATTGGACCAGAAGAGAAGACAACTCTGGAATCAAGCCATAGGGATTGTAAAGATCTAGTGGACCTGGTACAGTCCTAAGGACATGGCATGGGAGCTTGAAGATGCTATGCAGCAAGAATACCCACATCTTTTGGAAGATTTTGGAAATCTTGCTAATGATGTGTAAAGAGTTGCACTGAGGACAGTGAAAAAATAAGGGGAGGGGATTGTAATATCCCCAAGGACAAGCCCCAATTGTATTTTTGAATTGTAAACATGTTTTGTAGGTTGGTGAGCCAAGTCTTGATAAGTTGGTGGGCTTATGTGTTTACAAGGCTAGAGAGCCTAGGTGTTAAAGGCTAGGAGCTTGATTTTGTATACGTAATTATGCAAATCATTAATAAAATATAAACATTGTTGCGTGCAGACTGACCATGAAGAAAGAGTGATGGGGGAATAAGCTTCCACAAGGTTGGGTAAGGGAGAGGGGGCTGAAAGGTTGGAAAGAAGGGATATTATTAAGGGCTTAAGTCTTTGAGAATAATAATTTATTATTATTCCAAAGGATGTATGAAAGTTATGTTTTATCCTAAGTTCCCGGGAAAATGAACATATGCTAAATGGAGTGCATGTAGCTCCAGAAAGATAGGTTTCAACCTGGGCACATACAGTTAAATCCAAAGAGTCAAGCTGTGTTGGGGGTGCACTTACCAATCCCCATCCTCCATGAATTTCATTTAGCTCTGTGATCGACCTCTGCATAGCCTCACACATCTCTACAAACAAAAACTGTGAAGCCATCCTGTGTTTCCTTCCTGAGAAGCCCGACACATCTTGTAACCGCTTGAGCCTTGCTATGTCTTAGTGTTCGAATATTACCATTTTGGGTATTCATAATCATTTTCCTTGTTGATGTTGTTGTCACCCGTACCTTGCTGAAAATGAGTCGAAATTGGTTGAAGAAGCGGTTTTTCAGGCCCGTGGTTGAAGAGGCAGGTTGTCAGGCTTGTGAGTAGCTCTC
>JASDQU010206655.1:0-21635 GCA_032191745.1 Picea mariana
GGCTTAACACCCGATTGGTCCATGATCTCTATTTAAAGAGCATGGAGGGTCATTTTCCGAGGATCGATTGTGAGAAAATCTCTTGTAAAATCTCTCTGTAATCTTTTTCTTTGCATTAATAAACTACTCCAAGTGGCCGCGTTGGCTGGGGCCATGGATGTTTCCCCGTAGGGGTTTTACCACATGAAAACATCGGTGTGTTGATCTTTGATCTGGTTATGTGAGTGGTTACTGAAGGTGTTCGTCCTCTGTTGGAATACCTGTGTTGTCGAACAACTTCCCCCAGGAATATCCTAACTTCGTTAAATTATTAGTCTTAAGTCATTTCTTGATGGCTTCAACTTTAGAAGGATCAATTGTCAATTCACCATCCCCTACTATATAGCCCAAATAAACTAAAGCTACTTTCCCAAATTCACATTTTGACATCTTTAGGCACAATTTCTCCTTTTTCAAAACATCTAATACTTTCCTAACATGCTTTACATGATCTTCCCAAATTTGACTAAAAATCAATATATCATCTAAGTATACTATTACAAAATCATCTATGAATGACCTAAATAAATCATTCATAACCCACATGAAAGTAGCGGGAGAATTACAAATCCCAAAGGGAATAACCAACCATTCAAATAGACTTTGTTTTGTTTTAAAAGTAGTTTTCCAAATATCACCTTCAAAAATCCTCATTTGATGATAACCACTTCTTAAGTCTAACTAAGTGAAATAAGTTGTGTTTTTAAATTAATCCTACAAATCATCAATACAAGAGGGTAACCATTCTTCACCATAATTTTGTTCAATTCTTGGAAATCCACACACATTCTCCATGTACCATCTTTCTTTGGTACCAACACAATGGGTGATCCGTATGGAGAAGTACTTGGTCAGATGACTCCTTTCTCAAGAAACTCCTGAGCTTGCTTCTTTATTTGTTCATTCTCAGGCACACATAACCTATACATGATAATGTTAAGAAGAGGTGCATCTTGTTGTAGTTGGATCTCATATTGCATATTTCTCCTTGGAGGTAATCCTTGTGGTTCCTGAAATAATTCATCATAGTTAGAAATAATATTAACTAATCCATATTTATGTTTAGGATCACACCTGTTGAAAGCTTTGGATTTATCATTATCCTTAGCTTTTACAATCACGAGTACACAATTTTTTCTTGCATTTACAAGCCTTTTCATTTGTCCTGTAGAAATAAGAGACAATTTAGTCTTCTTATGATGGGATTTTATGATATACACAATCCCATCCTTTGCAAGATGATACTTATTCTCCTCCATGTAGAAGATGGATTTCTTGTCATACAAATAAGGACTTCCCCAAACAATTCCACAAATATCAAGTGGTACCACATCAAATTCTACCTCAACAATGAACTTAGAGGTGATTCCAAATCTGGACTTATATTGTTTAGATACATTTAATTTATCATCTTCACATACCCATCCTAAAGTATATGATTTTGGATGAGGATTATTTTCAAGTCCCAATGTCTTAACAATTTCTTAAAAAATGAGATTAGCTTGGGAACAACTATCAAAGAGTGTATCGATATTTGTATTTTTTGAGATGACTCTAATATGGAATAACTCACTTCTTTTCCTTTCATCATTCATAGTTTTATCTTTTAAAGAATGAGTATTAGAAATATAAATAATAGAATAATATATACCTTGCATTCCCATGGCCATGATCTTGGTTTCATCACTTGAATCTGATCCAAGATCTTGTTGTATTGTAGTTGTAGTCTTCTTATTATCCTTCTTCTTTCTGAACCTCTTTGGTCTCAATTTTGGATGAAGTTTCCAACACTTGGAATCATCATGTCCTTTTTTTCAATGTGAACATGGAGGATTCTCATCTTCTTTCTTCAAAGTAGTTGTTCTTTTCATCTTACCCTTTCCTTTGTTTTTTCTTGCAATTGACTGAACTGATTTCTTTGAGAAGTTGTCTTGGACATTCTTTCCCCTTGACTCAATATGAGTGGCTTGGACACAAACTTCATCAAGATTAGTTGGATAAAACATAAGAATAATATGCATCAAATAACTATGCAACACACCAATATACTTCAAAAGAGTTTCTTGCATATGGAGAGGAATTCTCAATGTTAATGCCCTTTTTCTAAACTCTTGAGTATAATCTTGCACATTCTATCCTCTATTTTTCCTTAGATTCTGCCAAGCCATTATTGCTTGTTGCATATACCCTAAATGATAAAACTTCTTCTTTAATGCAACTATGAATTCATACCAAGAAGATATCATTTTACTTTTCTTAAGAAGATATTCTTGAGTCTTACTCTCCCACTAGATCAATGATGTGCCTCCCCATCGAAGAGTATCTAGCTGGAATTTTGCTTCTTTTTCCACAATTATTTGAACCCTACAATATACTTCAATTTGCTTGATCCAATTATCTAATTTATTTTCATTAATCTCTCCATATACATTGGAAAATCAAATTATACGTCTAATTTCAACGAAGGCAAATTAGAATCAACTTTCTCCTTTACCTTTACTTGATCCTTCTTTGTTCTTCTTTCATTCCCTATATAATTCTTCCACCATGGTTTTCATCTCCAAAAAGGCTTGCTGAAACATTCTTTCAGATTCAAAGAGGTTTTCTTCTCTTTAAGTTTCCATTGCTTGTCATTGGAATGCATGTCTCGAACCAATCTTAGGATTGTACTCTTCAAGTGAAACTTCTCCCCACTTGAACTTAGACCTAGTTAGCATTAAACACCAACACATGTGGAAATCCAAATCAACATATCCCTGATCAACTGCTCTAATACCAAACTTGATCCAAAATAGTGCTAAACTGCTTCGTTACACTAATTTGAATTCTTATACAATGCTTCTCAATTTTCCTGCAATTTTGTTAGAAATTGGGTTAATAAATTAAAATCAACATTTTAAAGAACTGAAATTGAGAACATAACATGAATAATCACATGCAATACTTAGCAAATTGATAATGGATTTCACCCCACATGTGCTACGTCTTTGGGTCCACTTCAAAATATGGACCGATCTATTAAAAATGATGCAAAGTACTCCATTACATCTATTTACATCAAACAATGGTCTTCAATTTGCAAAAGTGTCATTGGTGTCCTCTAGGAAGACAATAACACATGTCTCCCAAACTTCAATGGCTTCTTCTTACAATAATGAACACAAACTTGCCTATTTTTCCAATAAAGGGTCTTCTCCCAGCGCTCAAATACAATATGCTCCATCTTATAATGTTTCCAAGGTGCCTAGTACAATGGTTAAGGCGCTATTATTTTGCACACGAGTTCGGGGTTCAAATCCCCCCAATCCTCTTATTGCATTTTCTTAGGGATAATATATATCCTACATGTAGCACTCACAATAATTACATGCTCTTTATAACATTTAGTGGATTACATTATAGGCATGTGATAACACTTATAGCACTCTGTGAATTACATTAAGGGTATATGATAACACATATGGTATTGTTAGGTTTGACACAATATAAAATATTTTTTTAAGTCCCTTCGTTTTAGAACGACCTCATATTTATTCCACATTGTTTGGGATTTTAAAACACTTCACATTTAAAATACAATATCTTCGCCATCACAATTGAGTATGGAGAGTGGGTACTAATACTTTGCACATATTACAGAATTGCCACATATGCAACTTGGTTAGAAGAACAAACACAACCCTTACATGTGTTTCTTTTTGGTTGGTCCACTTGTCTGAAGTTCATACAGGGCCAGTCGGCAGGGTGATGTCAACACTGTACATTCTTTGCATTGTTTTACATGTTTGGCTTCAACTTTAGTAGGCCATGTCATTTGCATACAGTGTCCTATTGACCTCGTTCAAATTACGTTGGAAATATATTGAAAATTTCTTCGATGTGTGGTTGCTTTTAGCAGAATTTTAGGCCATCTGATTGGATCGGTTGTGGGGATCCTCCTAGATCAGTACAAGAATTGAGATTCTCCAAAGATGGTGAAAGTTTAATTCTAGGAAACTGATCTAATCAACAATACAATATTATCACTGATTAATTTCATGTTGTTATCAAAATGGGTCCACGTATAACCTATATGGTTTCAACATTAGAACTAGAATCTTAGCTAGTTATATAGTTTATTGGAGCTAGTAATTGGGATGTTGTTCGCTCCTACTTTTGTCTACTTTGGATTGCTACTAGAAAATCCCCTACATTGATGAACATATGTTGTGCTTGGAGCAAATCCATTGGAATGATGAACACAAGCTGAACTCGGAAAACATCTAATGTACTTGATCTAAAAGAAAGGTACCCCTTTTGAAACACTTTTAGTCCTAGGGATCACTTCCTTATTGGTATTTGTTGTGATTATCCTAACAATAAATCTTTCAATAGGTAGGTCCTAACATGTCTCTCAAGCTTAGAAGTGCATTCACAATGAAAATAAAATTTGTGACAATATTATAGTCAAGAATACACCCAAGGCAATTGTAATGATGGTAAAATAAATTAAATCATGTTATCAAAAAACTAATTCGTAGGCATCATATGCGCTCTTCCTAGGTTTGTAAGCTTCTCATCCTTTATAACATTTCCCGACTCCAAAATCTCATGCTTCCCTAAGCCATGGGGTATTCACTCCATGAACCTATGAAATAACGTCTTCGTTCATGGGATATTAAAGAATATCCCTAGTTTCACTAGATATTAATAAGTACCTCCCAAAATTGTTTTTTTGGGACCCCCTCCCAATACATATTTCCAATAAAAGAAACCCCTATTGTTACTAGATACCCCATTTTATACCCCACAATACCTATAAACCCCCTGTACCTTGCATCCTGCCCCCAATATCTATAAACCCCCCATACCTTGCATCCTGCCCCCAATACCTACAACATACTGACTTTATTTTTCACTATTAAAAAACCCCCTTTACGAATGAACATGATAATATATTGGTCAACAAGGTGAAGCCCTCGTTCCCTAAGCCTGTCTTTCTTCTATGTTGCTTGATTTTACATCATTTAAAATAGATTGTAACACGTGTTTTAGGGAAGATATGCATTTATGGCCCTACGTAGACACATGGTAGCATCCATAGATCATTTAAAGAATAATGTAATAAGTATTTTAGGGAAGACAAGTGTCGATGAGCTTATAGAGACACATGGAAACCATCCATATCTATGAGGAACATTGGGAAATAGACTTGTTATTGTGTGTCAAATTAACTAACAAAGCATTTGTGTGTCATGTGCTATGGGTACTCCTTTTTTGTCTTTTCTCATTGAGATCCAATGCTAGTGAATGAAGCATGGCTTCTCAAATATCACCACCTACAAAGTTTCCCATAAAGATTTTTCCCAATTCTAAGATCTTCAAAAATTAATCAAAATTTAGATTCAATGGAACTCGCAAGTCTTCTTGTCTATCCAAATTTGGACAACTAAAAATTAGTTCACTAAATGATTAGATGACTCTTAGATCTTGTATTTTGTCCAATTTTAAATAGAGTGAGTTAATACAATTGTTTTAGGTGAGTATTTTTTTAAAGGCAAAGTAAAGCTCAATTTAGTTTATTCATTTTTTCTTCTTCTAAATTTACACTATTTGATCTTCTTTTGTCACAAAAATATAACAGCAAAAAAGAAATGTACTATTAGACATCTCCCATTGCTACTTCACCAACCTTTCTTCAACTTGTTTGGCATGGTGTACTTTTGTCTTTGATGCCCTTGTCTTATTACTAGAGGGCCATTTCTAAGATTATGAGCCTTTTGGACAAGCATACTTAAGCAAACTCCTTATTCACTTCCTCAATCAACATAATTTGGTACTGAGGTGATTTGTTCTAATGAGTAGTTTTGTCTTGTGACCATAAGTTCTTTCCTTTCATTAACCAAATTTTTTCATGTGGTTTGGGTGATTTCTTCTAATGAGTAGTTTTGTCTTGTAGCCATATGTTCTTTCCTTTCATTAACCTAATTTTTTCATGTGGTTTGGGTGATTTGTTCTAATGAGTAGTTTTGTCTTGTGGCCATATGTTCTTTCCTTTCATTAACCAATTTTTTTCATGTGGTTTGGGTGCCCTTCTCGGTAGCCTTAGTTGGTGAAAGAGAAGAGTCAACATTATAGTGCTTGGGTTCCCTTATGGGTCTCTCCCATTACCCCCATTAACAACGAACAACATATTTAAGCAAAATATATAAATGTCAATAACCCTTATATCCTAGTTGGTCAGTAAGAAGAGTCAACATTATAATGCTTAGTTGATCAATATGAAGAGTTAACATTATAGTGCTTAGGTTCCCTTATGGGTTTCCCAATAATAATGAACAACATACTTAAGTGAAGTATACAAATGCCAATAATGTCTATATAGAGAAGTGTACATAACTATGGATTCAGTGTTACCAATCTCTGAAGCATCACTGGAATAACCTAAAGCAATGGTAAATCAGAAAATGGAGGTAGGGTTTTCCTTCTTATCATTAATAACCGATAGTTTTTAAGCCCAGAGGATGTAGTATAGAGAACCTATCAATGACCTCTACTTACTACTACCTTGGAGTCTAACCTATATAAGGTAGATATAGAACAAGACCAAATAGAAAGAAAGGTGAAACCTAACCCTTGACCCTGACCTTTTGACTCTTAGTACTTTCGAATCAAGACCTTGAAACAAGTGTCTAAAGACACGATGCCTATAGGGATATGAAAACCTGTGTCTAAATCCGCAATGTACACACTCGAAGGGAAATGTAGATTAACAACATTACCAAGAATGTTCCCTCACGACTTGACAATGCCAACCTATGGACAAATGGTAGTACACGGAAACAACCAAATGCATGTAACTCTAGGAAATGTACAAGGAAATAATGAGATGCATGTAACTCTCGGTAATGTCATGTAACTCTTGGTAATGCCAGTTACAGATGGTAATAAAAAGGAAGAACACATGAAAGTTCCTCTTTTAACACTTGAAATACTTAATATCCTAAGTGCATTCGTAATAGGTACAATCTATGAGGACCTGGCATTTCTTACAATCTATGAGGACCTCGCATTTCTTGGTTAGCGAATCATACTCTTCAGTCAAATTGTAGTGCAGGAAGCACAATAACGCTTCCCTACCCCAGTTATGAGTGCCAATAATACCAAGTAATATGGAAACACGTGAGTGCTCTCCCGCATCTCTTCATTTTGGAAATATGCTTTTCTCTAAAAGGAATTGTTAAGGCTGTGCATATAGACTTGAAGCCATTACAACAATAAAACTTTTTATTATATATAGATTTGAAGCCATTACAACAATATACTTATTCATATCATTTTTAAAAGAATTGAATTCAAGTAAAGAAAATACTAATTTTTCACAACCATCTAAACTATACCTAATTGACTATCGTTGTTACGTTCTCCTTTGCTTCTCTAGTCTAATGTTCGGTATGCTTGGACAACCAATATGACATTTTCCAAAATAATGGTAGTACACGTGGGAGTATGAATCTCATGTATCCTTTAAGTGTCAGAAACCGTGGATGTGGTCTCCTTAGCTTTCAAATCGACTATATGTAGAACTCAAGTCCAACAATCACCATTGATATCCTCAAATTCAGAATATTAAGAATTGATTATGAGTACCATTTCTTTCTTGTTTTCAGGGAAGAGAATTGTCGTTTCTCACATGATCACTTTCATGATTCTCACATGACAAACATAACAATTGATGTGAGAATTGATATTTTTATTGACAAATTGGCAGCGACCCAATTGCCAATTACATTGAGAAGAATTTAATTAATTACAAGTTAAACCGAAAGCTCTTTGGCTTGGCACTAACATGAAGATAAAATAAATTAGAATAAGTTAATAATTAAAAACATGTTTTAATTAAAATTTAAAACATGTAAATCCAAACTAAAACAAAAATTTACTAAAACATGTAAATCCTAATGTAAATAGAATTTAAAATTAATTGCATTATGCAGACATTCAATAAACTAATATGTCATATTTAGGAGCATGTCTAGTCATATTTGCATACTCTGTTTTTGTTTTATTGCAAGTACTCAAACACACTATGTGGGTAATTTAGTGAAAAGTTATTTTTTTGGGTTTATTGGATTTGCGATTTGTTATTTATACTATGTAATAAAAGTTATTATTATCAAGGTAAATCAATCTATGTAGTAAGAAACATTTTAATATATGAAGTTTTTTTTTTTTATATCTTATGCACTTTGGCTCATTTTATATACACATAAATTTTGTAAAAGGTAATCAATATTATATTAAAATAGCTCAAGTTTGGGTTTTATACACATCAATTTTGTAAAAGGTAATCAATAATATATTAAAAGAGCTCAAGTTTGGGTTTTATACACATCAATTTTGTAAAAGGTAATCAATATTAAAGTAAAAGAGCTCAAGTTTGGGTTTTAGGAGAGGGTATATACTTTGGAATTTTGGTTTTTAAGAGTTTAACCTATTGCTTGTGTAAATTGAATTTATATAATTAACATATTGTAAAAAATATTATTATATATTATATTTGTAATTTTAATATAAATGTTATTAAATATAATATGATTATAAAATTATAAATATAATATTATTTTTTATAAACAACATAGTATATAATGCTATTTATATAAATGTTTAAGTAATATGAGATATTATTATTTATTATCATTTAAAAATAATTTTATACAATAAGTGTTAAAGTTTTATGTGCTATATAATGTATTTTGTTATTGGGTGAGATTTATTAAGATACCTTGTACATCTTTAGTTGGATGTTAGACTCACAAAAGATAGATTCATTATCTAAAAAATGTAACCCCCTACAAAATTTCAATCTTATTTAAACTTTTATATAATTAACATTATATATTGTGTTTATAAAAAATATTGTTATTTATTATATCTATAAAATGGTATGTACGTGAGTCAACAAGATCTCATTACTCTCATCATTGTCTCAAATTTTAACTTATTATGTTATGCCATTTAGATTATAGAACACTGGATCATATAAAATGGATTATAATGCAACATTGATTATTAGAGAACAATGACAAATCTTTATAAAAACTTAATGTTGTATGTGTTGATCTCTAAAAACGTCAAATTTTAATAGGTATTCTATATATGGGAAAGTGGGAAGACATTATGGAGTTGGACACTGAAGACCCAGAAAATAAGATAGAATTTTCAGCTAAATATCTAACATGGACACAAATTGAAGGGGATCAAGTTGCTATTATTCCATATAGTTGACTTGAGGATTTTATAAATGGGGAAAAATCAGATGAAGATGATCCCACTCAATTTGTTGTTAATACAAAACGATCTAAGGATGTGGAGAAGATTGTATGTATCCGCATTAACACATATCTGGAATATGCTATGTGAGCCTTTATTTGTTCAATATAATTATAAATTTCTAATTCAAGTTCATTATGAAAAAAGAGTGTTCACATGTTTCCTAATTTTTTTATCATTGTTCTTATCTAGTTATTGGTGTGGATATGGCCCAGAGTCCACACGTAAACTCCTAAGTGGTGAGATTACAATGAATCCACAAGGATCAACAAAAACAAAATGTAGGGCATGTCAGAGCATTAAAGTTGGTTGTCGATGTCACTTCATCATGTATCGACTTTATGTTCATCCAAATGATGTTGTTTTAATATACACAAAGTGTAGGCATATTGATAAATCCGGTGGTATGTGTTGCGGGAAGAATGCAGTGGGTAGACATGAAACATTCAAGTATGCACCACATTTATCATTTGATATACATGCTAGTGTGGAAAATACGATTGAAGATGGTTTTAACGTTACAATGGTTTAAGAAAAAATCATCTACAATGTGGAGCAACAATCAGGTGAGTTATTCACATGGGTAAATTGGGGTACCTTAATGACGAGGAATGTTATTTCTAACATTTACCATGATAATATTAGAAATAAAGAATATATGAAGGATGTGAGTGATCAACCAAGTGTCGATTGTTGGTACAATCAATTTCTAGATAGTTTTTTATTTTCTACCAAAAGAAAAATATTGTGAAAAACATACCATTTAATATAGGAATAGAAACACATTGGATGCGTTCCATGATTGTGAGGTATTCACACAACAATGCTAAGCCCATGGATTCCACATTTAGTACCAATATGTATGGGGTGTACCTATTATCGATCTTTTCATTTGTTTATGACAATCAAAATGAATTCTTATGTGTTTTCTTTAATATTTTTACTTATGTGTTGGGAATGTAGTATTAACTTTATACAGTAATGGTATTCAAAAAACATCGTAATGGTGTACCAGTGGCTTGGGTGATTTCACCGAGGCTGAAAATCCCATCAGGTGGATGTTGAGACCCCATCAGGGGGCAGAGACAAGACAAAGATGGATCAAGGGATTTTGACCGGAGAAGAAGAGGACGTTCCACTAGAGGCACTTTGGCAGAGCTTGACCTAGGGGGATTGACCCTCTTTTAGTAGAATGTTGGCCTTGGAAGGTCTGGGACGTCACCCTTGATGACCATGACTTCACCCAGCCTCTTGGGCGTCTTGGGAGGCAGACTGGGCAGTATTGGCACATGTGGCATGATGGAGGAGCCCAAGGAGGGCTAACGTTTTTCTCCAGGATGCCCCATTTTCCCTAAAAGGGGATAACGTCTCCTTTGGATGGGCTTCATGTCTCTTTTAAGCTTGATTAGGGTTTTAAATTTGACATTTTAATGTAAAATAGTATGATTTTAGTATTTTGGCCTTGTCGACCTTTTTACATGACCTAAAATGTAAAATTAGTTCATGGAATGGTATAAATGAAGGATTTTCACCTTCATTTTTTGGAACACAACTCACTCACTCATTAGTGAGGTCTGAAATTTGTGCCCTCTCTTGGGTTATTGGCTGATTAAGTGATGCACACTTATTGAAGGAGGACTATTTTGGCATATTTTGGCTTTTCTCTTAATGGAAGGTGTTACAACTAGGGTTTGCATTGCTTCTTCTTGGTTAATTGTAAGTAATTTTCTAAAAAACTTCTTGAATGAATGGTTGTAGTTTAATTTATTGCATATGTTTATGATTTTGCTGAACAAAACCCTAGGTGACAAACACACAAGTAGGTCCTTGTCTCATGTCCCCATTGACAAAAAGTTTTCATCCATTTGAAGAAGGAGAGAGCCTAGCCGTTGCTACACTCCCTTCCCCTCTTCATTTATTTCTACCCGTACTTCCTGTAAGCTAAGGAGAGAAAGGCGCCTTAAGCTTAGGTCTACTACACTTAGGGCCATTTTTCTCTAGGGTTTCTGAAAAGGCCTTGCTGTAGCAACACCTTGCTTCATCAAACCCTCTAGTCTTGGTTTTATGCTTCATCTTTCAGCTAGCCATTTTTTTTTGCCATCGAGTTAAGGAAGGAGGAGAGAGCACCGAGGCCTAGTTTACCTACACCAAGGTGAGCCTCTCTCCCCTAGGGTTTTGACTTTGGGGCCTTTCTCTAACAACACTCCAAAGCCTCTCCCTCTAGTCCTTGACCTACTTACCTTTGCCTCCTTTAGCTCCTACGTCTTCCACTATTTGACTCTATTAACCCTAAGGCACAGATCTAAAGAGACCTCATGCACTGGAGTGACCTTTATCACAAACAAATATCAACACTTTGAATCAAAACCTAACCTAACTAACCCTAGCCTAGAACTAACATTCTAACCCTATATGTTGTCGTCATATCCTGCTACTAACACCTTTGTGCAACAAACGTTTTGTCTTATAAGCAATTGAATGATGATTAAAGGCATAAATTAAATGAAGTGTTGATTTATTACTTTGAATTCCATATTTGTTCCATCATTTATTGGTGAAGTGACATAATTTTCATTGCTATTTATAAACATTGATTTAGTTATCAAATTTCTTGTATGTTTATCAGATAGTCATTAAATTTCATGAAGTACTAACCCATTGATCAAAGATTGCATATATCAGTTTATTGTTGCATTGTCTCAGGCATGTGTATCTCTTTGGGGGGTTTTACTTTATCATTGGCCTTTGGCCGGACTATCTGCTCGGTGGTGACTTGTGAGGGGGAATAACTACTTTCTCTTGTAATCCTTTTCCTTCTCAGAACCCTAGGTAATTGAGGATGTGTCCCTTGGTCCTTACCACCCTAAATAGAAAGAACCATCCCATTGTGGTTACATTGGGTGGGATTGGTTCTTGTTATGCCAGTTTTACTCTTCAACCTTCATCCTTTTATCCTTGCTACAAACTGTGCGATAACAGTTCTACATATCACTATTTTATTTTTGATTTGCTTGGCACTTCATCATTAGCATATTGATGTTGTTATTGTTGTTCATGTTGCATTGGTTCTTGATGGTAACAAGTGTCTTCTCCTTGCACCTTATTGAGGATCTGGTTGCAACGTATGGATGGTTTTCAACACTGTTATTCTCAACAACTTATCCCCGACAACAACAAATTTTGAAGATATATTTTCCACTTATCCAGGATATTTGAAGTTGTCATTGAGAGGGAATGTAATCTAATTCCATATTCATATTCATATTACATCCATCATGTAATGTTTTCTAGTGGCCACCTTTATCATTGTATATCCTATCATCATGAGGAATTTGTACACACAATGCGGCATCAACCACATTTACCATTGTATAGCATATCCTATCATCATGAGGCATTTGTACACAAAATGAAGCATAAACTACATTAACAATTGTATATACTATCATAATTATGGATTTGTACAAACAATGAGGCATCATTAGACTTATGAAATCTCATATTGGTATGTAACACAACTCCAATTGTGATTCTATCCCTTTAGTCATCATCAAAGGGAATGTTAGAATGTGTTAATGATTTCCAAGTGGTACCATACTACATGGTTATGGCATCTTGTAATGTTATTCTTCAATAACTCTCTATATTGTAAAAAGAGTTTATCCCACATGCATCATGGGAATTATTCTCCTTTCACTCTCTCATATATAATAGAGGTGAAGAAGGTCCTTTAGGATTGTGATAGACTTGGGAGTGGTTTATGGTATTGATCTTGAGCCTGAACTCCATATGGTTGATCATCCTTCAGCCAAATCATCCATATGGTTGTATGGATCCTATACGAACTCCATACTTGAGTGTTCTCTTTCCTTGTAATATTGGAGAGTTTTCCTGAAGAAAAGAAGACCAAATTCCATGGATGTTTCCCCACATTGTGGTTTTACCATGTAAACACTTGTCTCTTGTCTCTCTCTTTTATTTCATTTGATTTATTGATTTATTTGTTTTTTGGTATAGGATTTTAGACCAGTTTTATGTTCATTATATGTTATTGCATATTTCTCGGATCTAACATTTGTTGCACTGACATGGATGGTTATCTCAAATGGTTGAGTTTCCTTGGCATGTTGGCAAAGCATGTGATGGAGCACTACCTGGGCCCATTGCTTAGGCACATGTTGAACGACTATTTTGAATCATTGGAAAGACAAATTGCAAATAGACAGACTCGATCACACCTAAAGATAGAAAATCCATATCATTGTAGATGAAGTTGGGCACACCTATAGACATGCAATGCACTCCATAGATGGAGAAAATATAATGTACCAGAGGATTTGGTTTAACTTGTATAAGAAATAAAGGAAGGTTGTTGTAGGAAGCCTTATCAATATACATGTGTGGCATGGAAGACAAGTTGGCTAGAGGCTTGATGAGATTGGAGTGCCAAGACTTATATGGATTGACAGAGGTAAGGAATCTTCACTTGGGGGTTGTGATGAGAAGACGAGGTACCTTCAAGAACAAGTTGTAGTATATTGCAATCACAAATCACACTCATTGGATTACTCCCTTTAGAATGCATCCATTGGCCACATATGCCTTGGCTGAAGCTAGAGTTTCCTTCAAATAGAAGGGATGTGATCAGATGAGTTGGACCACTTAGGAGAAGTTGGGTGCACTTGGGCATGGATGGAAAAAATGGTTGGGGAAACCTTAGTGAGCTTGAGACACCTTGGGAATAGGGAAACTTGGGCGCAAAGTGACTGAGCAGACAAGACCACTAGGTGGGATTGAGGAGACTTGAATGTGGAATCGACGAGAGATGGAATGGTTTGGAAGACATTGGCTTGAGGTGAAGTTGGGTCCACTTGGTATACGATGAAACTTTCAAAGTGAAAGGAAAGGATCATATAATTAAGTGGACACCTCATTGAGATAAGGCATCAAGTGCAAATAAGGAAGAAATAAGTTGTTAAGGAATTATGCAATTGTCTTGTCTAAGGTTGGAATCCCAGATCGACTTGGATTGGATAAGTGAACAAGATAGAGAGAGGACTTGTAGGAGGTAGGAATGTAGATGCTTCAGGGGTTGGCTTGTATAAGGTTGTGGGGGAAGTCTTGTGGAATGATGTTAGCCTGGGTTTCTTTGTACTCTATAATTGAGTTGTAGGATATTGGCAAGCTTCCCCATTGTATTATATGTAATTATATATATATATGAATAAAGGTGTTAGGCACTAGACTTGGGAGTCGCCCATACACATATGCTAAGTTTCATGAATCTTTCATATATGTTGAATGTTGTTGTTCCTTTTACACTTATGTTTCCTAACTTATAAAACTAACTAAATATTTTTGGAAATGTCTTAGGCCATGACTGGACATGCACCTAGTGTGCCTTTTGGATAATCTACAGTTGAGTAGGAATTGATGCATCTAATTATTGTATCTTAAAGAGAAGTCATGGGAAACATTTGAGTGAAGAGGCGTAGTTCAATTATAGTAGGAATAGGTTGGTTAAGCCACTATAGTTGAGACAATGAAGTGCCTCACAAACTTAGGTGTTGGAACAACTTGGGTATACCAAGTCACCTAATATTTTTTTAAGAAAACTGCATGTATGTGATAAACATTGTTTTCAAAATTTTAATGAAGTTAAGATATGTAACTTCAAACCCATTTCAATATCACATAAACATCCAAATCTAACTTTTCTAAAATTGGTTAACTAGTTCTCGAATTTATTGTTCTAATAATCTCTAATTATAACTTGGGATAATCTTAATCCACTCTCAATCCATCTCTCTTATTAAGATAACATCGAATTTATTGAAACAAAAATCTACCATTATCAGGATCATGTGGTATCTTAGAAGCCTCAATATTGATTCATCCTTCCATTTAACCAACTAAATTTATTGAAAATATATTAACAAGATGAGTTGCACAACATCAAGTCCCTACCTTTAGGGATTGTAATCCATGCTCCGTCTACGCAATTTGTTCGAGTAAGTAATCATAACAAGTCTAAGGATGATAATGGGGGTCATTCTAACACACCACCAAAATATAATTTAACTAATTTATATTACACAATGTTGATACTTTGTTTAGATTTGAATCTTCAACCCAACATTAAACAATATCAATGTGAAAATAAACATCTTAGAAAATGCCAGAGCTGCAAGGTTACATATAAAAAAAATTCTATTACAAAATTTCTATGTGTAAGTCCAAGGATTGTAATGTGGGTTCAATCTATGTAGTTTGCTCAAACACATGCACCGAAAATTAATTTAATTAATTTATATTACATAATGTCGATACTTCATCTAGATCTGAATCTTCAACCCAACATTAAACGATATCAATGCCAAAAGAGATCACGACCAATGCTAGACCTAGAAGGTTGCACTTCGAAAAAAATTGTATTACAAAATTTCCATGTGCACTGTTGCATATAAAAAAATTACAAAAATATAAATATATATTACAAAGTTGGTTGCCAATTATTTACGGTATTATCATTAATTATAAGTTAAAATTGTTAAAAATTGAAAAATATAAATAACTTAATCATATATATTAAATCTACACAGTCACATTAAAACTTTAGAATTCATTGTTGTATTTAAACTTCCTTTTAAAGACTTAATTTACACACATTAAAATTTTTCTATGTAGTATTATAAATGACACAATCACCAAAGCATCACACTAAAATAAAGTTTATGTCAGGTGTCCATGTATAATTAAAACTTTAAAATTCATTGTTGTTTTGAAACTTCCTTTTTAACTTTAATTTACCACATATGCAAAGTCCACCACCTGTCTCATTTATGTTGTAGTGCACCGACACATTGCTCTCTAGTCCTGTTGTAGAATGTGGTCACATCTACAGTCCCTAAGAAACATAGCTCTATCACTATCATAACACCCGATACAAATTTTAGCAAACAATGTGGTGTTCTTTTCGGAGAAATATTTTCAATATTGTTTGATAACTAGGTAATAGTTTTTAGGTTAAAGAACCCATATAAATAGTGGTCGAACCAAACATAGAAATACTAAAATTGAAATCATGATTGAAAATTTTAATTATATCATTGTTTTAGGTGAAAAACGTAATTGAAATGTACATTGCAAATATATTTTAAAAGATGATTGGATATGGTAGACATTTGTTTTATAAATTTTATTAATGAAGTAGGAAATTGCGTTAAAATTTTATTAGAGATGTAGATTTTAATTTTTATTTAAAAAAAATCATAAGCTCGAGTTTAGCTCATGGTTTTGGCCTTTACTTTACCGAGTAAAATCTTTATTTTAGGTTTAATGTGAGTTTGGTCCTATTGGAATATTGAGAGGGGGGGTGAATCAATATGAGAACTTTTATCACTTTTAATCACACTATATAAACTTCAATCTTATCAACATTATATCATAAATGTATCATCTACGATGGAATTCGATATATCATGAGAATATAAACATAAGCAACATCAAATCAACAACATCACATAAAATACACAATACACCAGTATTTACATGGAAACCCTAATGGGAGAAAACCACATAATGCTTTCTTATATATCAAAGAATACATTCGTTGGAAGCACCAACTTCCGAATTATCTAGATACAACTGGAAGGAGGCTATGAACCCTTATTTATAGGATCCAAATTGAAGGAAGCTATAACTCCCTGAATTCTTTGGCTCCAACCTGAAGAAGGCTATAACCTCCTAATTCTCTGGCTCCAACCCGAAGGAGGCTACAACCCCCTAATTCTGAGGCTCCAACCTGAAGGAAGCTCTAACTCCCTGTGTTCTCTAGCAAAAACCAAAAGGAGGCTACAACCCCCTTTCCTTGCTCCATCATGCCACCCAGAAATATAAATGTATACCAATTTTCACTACCAAAATCACTTCCACTGTCACTATCATCACCACATCAATTTGTAACCTGTCAACCTATCACTGATAAACTTGTCCAACCTATCACTATCATCGATATTCAACCAGATCTTCTCACATGGATCATACACCAAGTACACCTCTCAACTAGATGTCCAACATCACCAACACATACCTCTACCAAGCATGTACCAAGATCTCCAACATACCATCACAAGATATGTGTCTCAACCATGTACCAAATCATGTACCAAACCATCAACATGTACCTTACCAAGAATCAACCATGTACCACAACAATTGCATCAACCATGCACCAATACATGTACCATGTACCTCAACTATCAACCATGTACATTAACATCATACCAAGTATCAATCCTGTACCATACCATGTATCATCCATGTACGCCAACATCTCAACCAAGTACCAACATCACTATGAGATGTATCTCATACATGTGTTTCCATATACCAAATGTATTCCTCAGCAATGTATCAATATCAATGATAGACCTCTAACATAACAACCATACACCATGTTCCAATGCTTCAAGAATATACCAAGAACAAGCCTCAATCAGGTACCATAGCATCAACACCATGTAACCAAACCATATACCAAGATACCAATACAACCAAGATGTACTACTAATCAATGTACCATACCAATATCACCAAGATGTACCATGCATCAACAAGACATGCCTCTTAAGCATGTACCATACCAAAACCTCGGGACTAACACATGAGCATACCTGTAACCTATAGTTGACCTATTGTATTGTAATATTGGCATTTAACTCTTCCATGGCCTTCAACATCCTGGTACCAACATTTGTACTAAATTTACCTTAGCCACTGAAGACTAAGACTCCTTGTCACGTGGGGCCTCTCGTGACGTGCCCTAGGAAACACGTAGGGATGTCTCATGGGACACTTGTGGTCTGACCCGCGGGGGTCAACCAAGGTGGTTTTTCCTCGGATCTTATTTCTCTTCTCTGCAACCCAAAAACTCCCGCACTTCTCACTTGTCACTACCTTGGATTTTACCGTCGTAAAATAGCCAAAATATCACTTGCTCACAAGATAGATATTCAATGAAAGTGTGTGTGAATGTACTTGTGAATGACTCCTTGAGGTGTATTTATACTTTTGTTGGATAACCTCTTTCCTTAATCTTAGAGGATTCTTGACCTTTCTTGTTGCAACCACATTACACATTCATTAATGACTTATAACCAACTAGGGTATTCTTGACCATTCTTTTGCAATTCTAAATTCACAAGGCCATAACTCCTCAACTATGAGGAACCACGTGGCATACCACCTATCACTGGAAAAAACATGATGAGTATTATCCATCTATGAGTGTCTTACCTACATTTATATTGTCTTTCATGTCCATACTCCTCAACCAAATTCAGGTCCCATAACCACACCTTCAAGGCTTCATGTAGACTTCATCAAATGCACCCATCACATCTGCTGACATCAACCACTCTTGTTGAAATCAATGGAAACTAATTCACCATCAATATCAACCGCATCTCTAGGGATTCCAGACTTCTCCAAGGGTTGACATCAATGACAACCAATTCCAAACCAACTTTCTAGCAGGGCCACAATGTTGAGCTTAGCGCCAAGTGTAAACTTGAAGTTTGACAAATAGATCCTTGATTGTACAACTAACTAATATGAGTGAGTTTGATTGTATAGATAACTAGTATGAAGGAAAAGTTTTTTTTTTTTTTACAAAAACTTAAGTTTTTTTTTTTTATATATATATATAAAGGGCGCGACCGAGGTCAAAAAGTACAAAAGAGGGTGCTGGTATAGGAGACTAGCTACAAATTTTCATCGAAATATTACTACAAAGAGTTATCCATAGATTCTACTGCTATAATCTAGCCTTATCAGACTTATTAAAACAAAACTATCTTTAGATAAGATTAATTTATGCCATTTTTAAAAAAATGGGAAAGCCTTACTACTCTGCTTACAAACAATCTTCCTCTAAATCTCGTTCTTCTTCTGGCAATGGTTCCAGGGCTACATTTAGGTCGGGAAGAACTGGGTCTTCCCTACTCCCAGTCTCCTCATTCTGTCTTTGCTCTGTAGAATTGTGTGTTCTATATTCATGCACTGCTTCCATTCATTCCCCTTGACATCTGAGATAGTTGACCTCGTCTTGTAGTTGGTTGATTAGGGTGCGGTGTTGCGCCAATGTTTTCAGGGTGAATTTTAGTGTGGGGATATGGGAGTCCAATCGCAGTGCCAATTGTTGTTTGGTGGCGAAGTTTTCTTCCACCAATTCGTCCTCCAACCTTTCATGACCTGGTCGTTGATCCATTTTAGCAGACATTCTTGCTATTGGAACCTTCTTATGCTTGCTATTGGAACCTTCTTCTCCACTATCATTAGTGCTATTGGATTTTATGTCTCTTCTGTAGTGCCTGTCTCTGTAATTTCCTTTATGAGTACTACCTTTTGTTGCTCCTCCTCTATCTATGCTGATGATGAAGCTTCCTAGAACTGTATGGAGCCTTTCATTAATTTCACAGGCAATTTTTCCACAGTAGCATCCTATGTTGCAGCCTTTGGACAATATAGTGACTATGTTGATCCTTGGGTGGTCGTTGTTTGTTTCTTCCTCACCTTCTTCACAACTTCTGTTGGAGATCTTCTCTGAACTCAGACTATCTCTTCTCTTTAAATTCCCTTCCCAGGACAAACACTGCATTATCTGATTCTTCTTTAGCTGGTAGAGACAATGAATCAGGCTCTGGCCATTACAAATTCTGCATGTGGATAAGAACAGAGTCTGTCCATTCTCAGAAAAGGAATGATGCTCAAGTGAAGATGCGACAGATACTGCTAGCATCTTCTTGTTGTGGAGCATGGCTTCAATCCTTTAACAAGCCTTCTTCGTGAGAAAAATTAATGTGGAGGTGAGGGAGCTGGAGACTGGGTGGGTGTGGAATGACGATTGAAATAGGTTACCACGGAGTATGAACTCCTTACAGACCAAGAGATCCTTATGCGTGAATTGGTGCGTACTAGCTCCCACGAACCAGAGGATGCTCAAGTACACAAATCGCCCGAGCTTGATGCTCGACTTACCTATAATACCTTTTCACTGATGGAAGTGGGCGCCAGGTGGAGAATAGACCAAAGGGGGATGAGGCATTAGAGGGGGAAAGAAATAGGATCCTTCCCAGAACTTCCATGTGACTTGGACCTCTTCCTATAGCTAGATTGGCTTGTTCATCTATTATCCCATTGTTTGTGCGATGAATATGGTAAAAGGCAGAGTGCATGGTAGATAGCATATCTCTAATTCTTTCCATGGGAATTTTCAACTTTGTATTCTTTGGGGTTATTTTTATGAAGTATCGAATTATGTTATTGGAGTCCCATAGAATAATTAAATGGATTAGTTATTGTTCCTGATCTAGAATAGATCCTTGGAAGAGTGCACATGCCTCTACTAGATTATTGGTGGTTATACCCAGATTCCACGAGTAAGTTAGAATTTTTATTCTAGGGCTCAACAGAACCCCTCCTGCACCTTCCTCCCCTGGGTTCCCTTTTAAGGCACCATCGAAATAGAGAACATGAATATTTTGGGCGTTTGGCTAGTTTTTGAAATCCTGGGGGGGAAATTGAAGCTGCCAACATGAGTTTTTTGGAAAAGTGATGGGGTGAACAATGGGTAGATTTATTTTATTTAGCTAGACCTATTCTTCTTCTAGAAATGGACCACCTTCTCAGGTTGTTAATTTCCTATATGAGATGTACTCCCCCAATTTCCCAATCACGAGAGCTGCAACTAAGGGAGGGGGACGCACTTTTCTTTGAAAATTATTTTGTTTCTTGCCAACCATATTTTTCAGCACACAAATTTAGTCAAGGCATTCCAAATTCCACTTAAATTTGGATTCCTATGGAGTGATCCTTTGTAGTGTTTACCCCATTTTCCAATCGAACTTATGCTGCTTGTCGACCGAGATATTTGAGGGACTAGCTCTGAGTAGATGTTGTGCATCACTTGTTTGGTGAAATTGCAATTTATGAAAAGGTGGTCAGTTCTTTCAAGATTTTGGTTGCAGAGAGAACATCTGAAAGGCCCCATATAACCTCTTTTTTGCAAGTTTTCTCCTGTTAAAAGCTTGTTGTGCACCAACTATCAACAAAATATATTTATCTTCGGTAGGCTATGTGGGTTCCACATTTCTTTCCAGATGGAATATTTGTTTGGCAGATCACTTTCTTGGAGGAGCGTTTTATATCCCAACCTCACTGTGTACCTTGTTTCTACCCAAATTATGTTGTCCCTCTGACTAAAGCGAACTAGGGTAGACCTT
>JASDQU010206657.1:0-28543 GCA_032191745.1 Picea mariana
TTGTATTAATGAATGTAGGGGCAATGTTTCAGCGTGCCATGGACATAGCTTTCGTTGGTGAAAAGGATAAATTTGTGGTCATCTATCTAGATGACATCACAGTGTTTTCGAATTCCGATAAAGAACACTGTCGTCATCTTAGGAAGGTTTTCTTGAAATGCGGGAGTTTTGGCATTTCATTAAACCCCAATAAATATTTGTTTGCCATGCAGGAGGGAAAATTACTAGGCCACATAGTATCAAAGGAAGGAGTCAGGATTGACCCTAGCAGAGTTGAAGAAATACAGGCCTTATCAATCTCGAGGTCCAAGAATGAGGTCCAATCCTTCCTTGGTAAGATCAATTTTCTGAGGAGGTTTGTGCCTAACTTTGCTGAGGAAGTAAAACTTATAACTGCCATGCTAAGGAAAGGAAATGAAGTGAGGTGGACTTCTGAATCATGACATTCCTTTGAGAAAATAAAGAAGGCCCTGACTGAAGCCCCTGTGCTTATTAGTCCTGACTACTCAAAGGATTTCCTTATTTTCTCCTTTTCCTCTCCTGACACGGTGGTTGTTGTTTTATTACAGACAAACAAGGTCGGACTTGAGCAGCCTATCACCTATTTCAACTGAGCATTGAGGGATGCCGAAGTCAGGTATAACACTGTGGAGAAGCAGACCTATGCCCTGGTAAAGGCTCTCAAGGCATTCAGAATCTATGTTCTGCAGTAAAAAGATCATCACTTATGTCCCCTCAGTTGTTGTTAAAGACATTCTAATCCAGCCTGACATAGACAGGAGAAGGAGTAAGTGGATCGCCAGGATTCTGGAGTTTGACCTAGAAATAAAGCCTACCAAATTGATCAAAGGTCAGGGCTTAGCCAAGATATTGGCTGAATCCAATTGCTAGGATTTGGGGATAAGTTTCATCAACGAATGCTTAGGAATCTAGCAGGGTCGGCTGTCTAAAAGATACCCTCAAAGGGAGCCCCCATTGGCCCAATGTCCTGGGTATAAGGATGTCATATACTTCCTGCAGGAGTTGTGGCCTCCAGATGGACTGCCGAGAAACAAAGCAAGAGCTCTGAAGCTCAAGTCAGTCGGATATTGCTTTATTGATCAAATCTTATACTGGAAAGACCCCCTGGGGTACTGTTAAAATGCATGGATCCATAAGAGGCCGACAGGATCATGTTTGAATTTCATAGCGGCCTATGTGGAGGACACCACTTTTGGAAGGCCACAGCCCACAAAATCCTCAGGGCTGGATACTATTGGACCACTACATTCACTGAAGTCTACAGAAGGGTCTGGGCTTGTATCAAATGTCAAAGATTTTCAGGAAAGCAACAGCTTAAGTCTCTGCCTTTACAGCCTGTAGTTGTTTCGGGACCCTTCCAACAATGGGGCCTAGATTTTATTGGAGAAATCCACCCTGCTTCCAGTGGGTAGCACAGATGGATTGTGACTGCCACATAATTATTTACCAAATGGATTGAAGCTATCCCCACTAGGAGTGCTTCCCACAAGGTAATTATTGGATTCCTGGAAGACCTCATCACAAGATTCAGATGCCCATGAAAGATCGTTACAGATAATGCAACCTCATTCAAGGATGAACCACTGGTTAGGGTCTGTGAGCAATTCAGAATCAAGCTGATTCACTCCACTCCATACTATCCTCAGAGAAATGGTTTAGCAGAATCCTCCAATAAAATTCTCATAAGGATCATCAAAAGATTATTGGAGGACAACAAAAAGGCTTGGAATTCAAAGCTGAAATTTGTTCTATGGGCTGATCGGGTGACTACAAAGAGATCTACATGCATCTCCCCTTTCCAATTAGTTTACGAAGAAGAAGTTGTCCTCCCTTCTCAGCTGGCTATTCCCGTAGAAAAATTCTTCCAGGATCATCAGGAGGAGCCTGATGACATGATCAGAAGGATTCATCAGCTAGTGGAGGTCCAACAGGCCAGGGAGTAGGCAATAGATAGAATTCAGGATCATCAGCAAAGGATCAAGCAGATTTTCGATAAGAAGGCCAAGAAGGAGCGGTTTCAGATAGGAGACCTGGTGCTGAAATGGGATGCTCCTAAGCAAGATAAGGGCAAGCACGATAAATTTGAAGCCCTGTGGATCGGACCCTTCAAAATCTTTGAGGTTTTCTCGAATAACACATATCGGCTGCAGGATATTGAGGGTGAAGAAGTTTTCAACAACCCAGTAAATGGGCATTTTCTGAAGAAATATTTTGTCTGAGCCTTCGATGGCTCCTTGGTTTGTAAATATTGTCCTTTTGGTTCCTTGTTTATTTTTATTGTATTTTTTGTCTTAATAAATGACTCCATAGCCCAATAGCAAGGCACTGGAACTACAAATGAGTCCTTAGAGCATCACAGGGACAACTCTATCCCCCATGGAGCTTAATGTTAGCAACATTACTTGTCTTTAGCATCGGGATATCCAGGTCTATAGGTTGCACGAGGAGCGCCCAAGCGTAGCCCATAGAAGAAGTCCTATTCAGACTTAAAATCAAGCGAGCGAGCAAAGTTATAGTGTCAGCGGTCCTGATCTATCCACATGAGTAGATCAACGGTTGGAGGGAAATCACAGATAGTGAAGTTGCACCTAGGATAACGCAATGGATCCCGCCCATATTGTATGCAGGGAAGAATAGCAGCCACCCATCCAAAGGACGCGTGGCGTGAGATCCAATCACGTTGGCTTTTCGACAGTCGCAAGTTCGAAGGGTGAAAGTTCCATATCACTCTGTATCACAAAGCCCCGAACCCAAAAGTGCCAATAGCACCCAAAGTTGGGCCCATAGTATCAAGAGGTAGTCCCAGCAGTCCATTTGAAGAGGACACCTAGCGCGTGATTATGCTCCTTTCCTTTTCACCCATCGTGGTTTTGAAGCGTAAAGAGCAGCTCCCTCATATTCTGATACGTGAAGTAGCGAGAGAATCCAGGACCTGGGGCCCACAATAGTGTCGGGTGAGTTTAGGACCGTCAGATTTGAAGGATGCGTGGCACACAATTGAGCCATCTTGGCGTTTCTCCCATCACAACTATGATGAGCAAGGATTAGCTCCTTCCTATCCATGAACGTCGAAAGCCCCTATGGGAATAAAAGCAGGGTCACAGTCCATGGTCACTTGGGAAATAAAAGAGCTAAGAAAAAGGGGCCGAAAGCGTCGAGTCCAGTCACCGAAAGGATCCTCGCGATTTCCAGGTGCCATTGGATACGATTTCACTCCTAGTTTCCACTTGGAGTAAATGAAGGCAAGAACGGGTGGTTGAAACCTCTTTTCACCCATTAAGTGTGGGGAATGAAGAGTCTGGAAAGCGGTCTACTCGAAGAGGTCTTGCATATCGAATTTTTCAAAGAAACCATGCCGAAGTCCTCAACTAGACAGAGAAGTCTGCACACGCTATCCCAACACTTAATGGCTCAGCTACCCTCCCCTTACAGGAGTCATGTATAGTTAAGGTGGCGTCTGACAGAGATTATCCGTCTGAATTTGGCTGAAGGGACACCATGCCCTGGATGGCTGAACATGCCTCTGTTAGGTGAATTTTCCTGAGTATATAGACTCAGTGTTTGTATTTTGTAAAGAATCGATGGTTGAGCAAGGATCCCGATCATAAAGTTTTGATGAAGTGCTAGTCGCTCTGGTTTATGTATATGGCATTTGAGATTTGTTACTTTATGGATGTCAACTTCTTCCCACCTCTTTGTTTACCATGTTAGAACATCTCGGAATTGGAGGATCCAGTCGAGTTGTAGTTGTTATAGGATGATGTAGGTTGGATCACTGTAACAGTTACCTTGTTTCTAACTGATTCTTGTGACTTTCTTATCGATGAATGACTTGGAATTGAAGGATTCAATCAGGTCACCCCTCAGCTTCTTGAAGCTTTGGACCAAGAGGATTTTGGTTTCTGATTTTTTCATCCTCAAGCTTCCAAAGGCCTGTTGCTTGAGGCAGTCTTTCTCGCCCTTCTCTCAAGTCTTCCATCTACCACCCTTTAATCCATTTACTGACGGAAGTTGGATCAAGACCTCCCTTGTTTTCTACATACTAGGCCCAGTTTCCTGAGTTAAAGCTATATCATTTTGAGCCTTTCATCCATTTGATCACCCCATTTATTAAACCGTGACATAAAAACTAATGGGAGTTGGGCTCTGCTCCTGCAAGAAATCCAGTGGTGACTTCTGACGCTAACATAACCTCAGCACATCGTGGATAATATTTAGTATAATGATCCTCACCATAGATAAGACAAGGATAACTAGGTTTTCTCTTTTATTTGTCATCATTAGGCTGAGTCTTGGGTTTATCGGATTATTGATTATTATTTTTTTACTCCTTATTCTTACCCTTCCCTTTCTTTTTATTTTGATTTTTACCAGTAAGTGTAGATTGAACTGAATTAACCTCAAAGGTTTTACCAGGGGAAGGAGGCACAGGAGGAGTATTATGTACATTAGGGGTAGTATATTTGGGATTGGAATGACTAGCTTGTTTAGAATCAGTCTCAGTGTGAAAAGTTCCAATCACACCATCAACAACATGAGAAGTGAATGGAAGTGTTGGGGTTGGATTTGTAGATGGGTGAGGAGCATCAGGGATCAAGTCATATAGTGTGCCCGTTTGTGAATAAACAAGATCCAAGTATTGAGCATGACTAATCATCTTCTCTTCAGTGATGACACCACCCATGGAAACATCACAAGTTATAGGACCGGTGAGTGACTTGGTAAACCACTCAGCCAATAGTTGATCAGGAAGGGGAACTTTGGTTAAGTGTCTTCTCCTCCTCCACTCATGAATATGATCGGAAATGTGAGTATATGAGTATTGTTTAAATGAGCTCAAAATTTTGATTCATGTCTTATATTGTATTGGTAACTGGTAATGCATTATGAAATCCATAGATAAGGTGTTGAAATCATTGAAGAATATTTGTGGTAACTTGATATACCATTTGGTTTTCGAACCCATAAGAGTTCATTGGAAAAGACGTAATCTAATGGAGTCATCCATCAAGGAGTTGGATGAACACCAAAGATGGAAAGCCATGATGTGATTATTTGGGTTTTCCCCTAATCATTCATCAAAATTAGGAATGTCTGATGGTAACTTGGCAGGCATGATCAACCAATAAGGAGAATGCAAAATAGGATCATTCAAAATCCTAGATAAATCGAGTAAATCCAAAGTAGAAAGAAACGATAGTTGTCTGTTCACTTGAGGAAACTGGTAATTTTGAGGAGGTGGTCTCGTAGGTATACCAATAGGAACATAAGCAGTCTGTAGATAGTTAGAGAATCCTGTCAAATTCAGTGGTGGATGTTTTTGAGTCAAATAGCCAGCATGAGTTGGTTGATTGGGTAAGATTCCTTGGAAAGGAGAATTAAACTGAAAACCTTGACCCCGAGTAGGATTCATAGAACCTAGATATGGTTTCCCGGGATTAGGGGGTACAAAATAATTAACTTGAGGATTTTTCCCCCCAGGCAGTTTTTGCTTACCTTGGAAAGGAAAATTCCAAGGTTGATATTGTAACTTAGAGATGTATTTCCCGTACACTGGGTTATGACCCCCAACATACGGTTTCCCCCCAACTTGAGGTTTCCCCCCAACTTGAGATTTTCCCCCAACTTGAGGTTGCCCCCCAACTTGAGGTTGGACCCCAACTTGAGGGTGGCCTCCAATAGGAATTTGAAAACCAGAAGCGACAGAATTACTTGTGCCTCCAACTTGATTGGATCTACTTGGGCCAAGACAATTAAATCCTCTAGGTGGAGGTGGAGGAGGAATGTTATCCCCCTTGGAGAGAACCTGGGTAGGTGTAGGAACAAAACTACTAGCATCATTATACCCAGGAGGAACAAAATGATTAGGGCATCCAGATGGACTCTAGGCAGGATTAGTAATAGAAGTATTCAGAGCGTTATACCCAGGTGGAAGTGACAGATTTGATCTAAGCGAAAGTGGCATCCCAATAAGAGTTTGAATGTTTTCTGCACTTTCGACAGAAATAGGTGTAACTTGTAGGACCATGGTAGATCTAGTGAGTTGGAAAGGAAGGATTGTATGAACCAACCAACAATTGGTCTGAGACTGTGACAACATTACTAGGTGTGCTAGTAAAATGATCTAAAGGTATTGTATAAGCAGTGGAAGTCACAAGCGTATGTGATGCCATAGATTGATTAGAGGTCCTCTAGCATAGGGGACTCATTCCTATTTTTTCAAAAATGTTGTGATTCGAAGAGGTCCTCCAAAGAGAATGGACATGGAAAAAAGAGCTAGGATTAAAAATTCCAGTAGTATGAACTGAAGTTCTAAACGATTCACTTTGGAAGGGTGGATCGTCTACACTAGACTCTGTGTGAGGTCTAGTAGGTGTTCTAGTATAATCTTCAACAACAATGTCTCCCGATGAATTTATCCAGAGAAAAAGTGGATCTTGTACAACACTCAATACCGTATTTACAGGAAGTATGGACTCCTCCAATGGAGTAGAACTTCCAATCTCAAGGGCTACATTGTTATCGATTGCTCCTTCAGGAGAACCCTCTAGTGAATTAGGAAGAAAAGGAGTTTATTCTTCAGGGTCTTCCAGAGGTAACCCTTGCATCCTACATGAACAATGAGCGCCGATGTTGGCTGCACGAAAGAAATAATTAAATAAATCTATGGCAAACCAGAGAAACAAACAACACTCACTAATAAAATCTAGACATCAAACACGCAAACAAACCTTCCTATTTCGAAATCACTAGTTGGTGATGAAATCCAACATCGTGAAATCAAAACAAGAAGGGGCTGAGATAAAGCAGGTGGAAAAGTTACGTTGACGACTTGATTAATGGACTTACACCCTGGTGCAAGCTCCCACACATAATCATGGGTATTGTTAGCACTAGAAGTCACCTCTAGATTGCATTGAAGGTAAGCCCAGTACCCATCAAGTGATATGTCACTATGAATTGAGTTTAAAGAGGTCAAATGGATAATCCTCAAGACAATATCATTTTAACTCATAAAACTGGACTAGCACGCACATGTAATTGAGATCTTGATCAACTTTAGTTAGTAAGTTGTAGTAAAAGTGAGTAGAAGGAAGACTTTGGTGTGGAAAGTGTAGAGGTTTGCTATGGACATCAGGTCTTCAAGTAGCCTAAGGAGGAAAAACTTTGAACACAATATCCTTTTAGATTTAAAGTTTCAGGAAACTGAAGAACACCATAACAACACTGTAATCAAACATCCATCGCAATACAGCTATAACAATCTATGTGAATCCTTCAATCATGGACACCTCAGTATCATAGGAAAATAAGATGAAGAAGAAATATGACTTATATTAAACAAGAAGTCTCAAATCCTGTACATAACCAGAGAACCAGTGTGCTTCCTCAAAACATTACAATGCAGGATCCTTGCTCAACCATCTGACCTTAACAAAATATCAAAATTACATAATTATACTTATATTGACTACAACCACCAGAGGAATGATCGAGTCATCCAATTTAAGGTTTTACGTCTTTGCTTTCTTTGCAAACTGTGCATGTAATCTTCTTTCAGATGTGAGCTCTTTCGTCTAGACCTTCTCTATCAAACTATGCATGAATTTTTCTATCGGACATGAGCTCAGATCTTCCAGTCCTTTCTAGATTTCCATTTATGTCGAGAGATGATGTCTCAACCACCTCCATCTCTTTCATTAACTACCTTCATCGGCATCAGGATGGGTAGAGTCAACTTGGCACCTTGAAAATGTGTTGGCCTCACTCTGATATTTGTCACCTGTATTTGTTGGACCTTTGCAGAGAAAAATGGAAAGCGGACATGGAGGAGAACGATGGTGAGTGGGTGAGGTGCTTGGTGCAAAATCATAGGATGAAATGAGTGAGAAACAACCATGTGTAAGTACGGGACTAGAGAGAAGTGATCGAGATTGCGTGAGCACAAGCACTCAGGGGATGAGGTGTAAAGGCACTAGGGTGATGTGTAAAGGGGAGAGGATGGGGTGGCAGAGCAGAGTGGCAGGTCAGGGGATAAACAACAATAGTGGAGGTGACATGGAGTGTGAGTCGAGGACAGATGTCAGCAGGTGAGAGGGGGAGAAATATAACGTGGAAAAGGGAAAGGCGTGCGGAGGTGTGAGTGGAGGACAGGTGTTAGTGGGAGCATGGACGATATTGGGAGGTAGTTTGGCAGTTAGCTCTGAGGGGGGGGGTAGGCGGTAAGCGGTAAAGAGCGAGGGGTTCCGATTTGTTGTGGGGGTGACACGTCGTGAGGGGCTCACACCAGAAAACCACCAACTCGGACTCCCCCCCACCATTAAATACATAAAGATCGGGGGGGGGGTTCGATATTGGATGTGGACCATAGATCTGAGCGTGCCATGCTCAGTTGCTGAGATCTATACGCTCCTTAGAAAAACACACCAAGGCCATCAAATCACCAAAAAAAATAAGATGAAAGAATAATATCGGTCATGCTAGGACCCATTTTGTTTATTTTTTCACCAAGGGGTTATTTCCTAAGGAAAAACCTCACTTCATCAACAACTTGTGCTAACATAGGCTCCATGGGGGATAAAGACCTCCCTGTGAGGCTCTAAGAACTTCAGTAGATTTAGTGCCTTATCTTAGGGATATGGAGTTATATATTAAAACAAAAATAAGAATGATAGTTACAATGGCATGAAAAATCCACTCATGGCTCAGGCAAAGAACCTTTTCAAAAAATGCCCATTTACAGGACCACTAAAAACTTCAGCATCCTCCAAATTCTGCAACCTGTAAGTATTATTTAAAAATACTTCAGAGATTTTGAATGGCCCAATCCACAAGGCTTCGAATTTACCATACTTTCCTTTGTCCTACTTGGGTGGATCCCATTTGAGTACTAAATATCCCAGCTGGAAATCCTCTTTACTTAGCTTCCTGTCAAATGCTTGCTTGATCTTATGTTGAAGGTCATGTGCTCTGTCCGATAACTATTCTCTAGTCTTTTGCACTTATACTAGTTGTTGTATTCTTCTGATCATATCATCAGGTACCCCTTGGTGATCTTGGAAGAATTTTTCCACGAGAAAGGAAAACTGAGAAGGAAAGATGGCCTCAACTCCATACACAAGATGAAAAGGAGAGACATCGAGAGACCTCTTTGTTGTCACTCTATCAGCCCACAAAGAATACTTGAGATTTGAATCCCATTCTTTATTGTTTTCCTCTAACAATCTTTTGATGATGTTTATAAGGCTCTTGTTAGAGGACTCCACCAGTCCATTCCCTTGGGGGTAGAAAGGAGTAGAGTGATTTAATGTGATTCCAAACTATTCACAAAACTGGATCAATGGTTCAACCTTGAAAGATACAGCATCACCGATGACAATCATGTTCGGACAACCAAATCTCGCCATAATACCCTCAAGAAAATGCATTATTACCTTGTGGGAAGAACTCCTTGTGGGGATGGATTCTATCCACTTGGTAAAGTAATCTGTGGCAGTCAAGAACCACCTATGATGACCACTTGAAGTAGGATGAATTTCAAAAATAAAATCTAGGTCCCACTATTGAAAGGGTCCTGAAGCTACCATAAGCTTCAATGGAAAAGACTTGAGCTACTTCTTTCCAAAGAATTTTTTACACCTAACACAAGCCCTGATATTTTCACAAACATCAGTGAATAGACTAGGCTAGAAATACCCAGCCCTGAGAATCTTATAGGCTGTGGTTCTCCAGAAGTGATGCCCCCCACATAAACTATCATGAAAATCAGACATAATCTTTTGGGCCTCATGTGAGTCTAAACATCTCAAAATCACTCCCAGAGGGTCCTTCCAAAATAAGACTTGATCAATAAGACAGTATTTAATTGATTTAAGCTTCAAAGCTCTTACCTTGATTTTCTTCATACCATCAAGAGGTTGCAACTTTTGTAGAAAAAATATAATGTCCTTGTACCAAGCACATTCTGCCAATGGAGGGCTGACTTGAGAACCTTTATCAGACAACTCAGCTTGTTGATTTTCTAAGAAAGTGTTGATGAAATTAACCCCCAAATCTTTGCAATTAGATTCAGCCAGCAGCCTAGCTAGACCTTGTCCTTTAACTAATTTGGTGGGCTTTATTTCAAGATCAAATTCAAGGATTTTGGAAATCCACTTGCTCCTTCTTCCATCTATGTCAGGCTGAATGAGAATCTCCTTCACAGAAGCTGAAGGGACATATGCAATGATTCTTGAATGAAGAACATAGACCCTGAACACCTTGAGGGATTTAACCAAATCATAGGCCTACTTTTCCATGATGTCATATTTCATTTAAGCATCTCTCAATTCCCTACTGAAAAAGGCAATGGGTTTCTCTAACCCTTCAACGTTCTTCTGCAATAAAACAGTTGCAACTGTGTCAAATGAAGCGAAAGAAAAAATCAGAAAATCTTTGGAGTAGTCAAGACTGATGAGCACAGGTGCTTCAATCAAGGCCTTCTTTATTTGATCGAAATAAGTATGATATTCAATAGTCCATTTGATTTCATTTCCTTTCCTCAACATGGTTGTAATATAGTTTACCAATTCAGAAAAATCAGAAACAAACCTTCTCAAAAAATTATTTTTCCCCAAGAAGGACTGAACTTATTTCTTGGATCTAGGGGGCACCAAGGTTTGGATAGTTTCTACCCTACTTGAATCAATCCTCACCCCTTCATCTGACACAATTTTCCCCAACAATTTTCCCTCCTTCATGGCAAACAATGACTTCTTGGGATTTAGGGAGAGACCAAACCTTCTGCATTTCAAGAAGACCCTTTTCAAATGATCATAATGTTCTTTCTCATATTGTGAGAACAATTTTTATCATCTAGATATATGACTACAAATATATCCCTTTTTCCATTAAAGGCTATGACCATGGCTCGCTGAAAGGTTTCCCCTATGTTCATCAATCCGAAGGGCATCTTAGTATACATGAATTTAACCCAAGGAGTAGTGAAGCTTTTTTTTTTCTCTATCTTTAGGTAAGATAGAGATTTGATTGTAGCCAGAAAATCCATCAATCATGGAGATCCTAGATGCACCTGTCACTCTCTGTAATATGTGCTCCATCTTTGGCAAGGGATAATTATCCCTCTTAGATCTTATGTTCAGGTTCCAGAAACCGACACAAAGTTTGATTTCTCCATTCTTCTTTCTCACTGGGACCAATTTGGCCACCCACTCAGAACATCTCAAAGGAACAATAATCTTGGCATCCAAAATATTTTTTACCTCTTTCTCCATAATAGGCAGCAGCATAGGATTTATTTGTCTCAATTTCTGCCTAAATGGTTTGGCCTCTTCCTTCAATGGGATATTATGCTCAATGATACTTCTGTTGCATGTTCTGAGATATTCATATGTCTAGGCAAACATATCAACACATTTTCTTAACAGTTCAGCATATTCATCCCTCTGTTCCCTTGACAAGTTGCTCGACAACTTGACAAATTTTGGAATCTTCTCTGTACCAATATTGGGCCCAGTTACATCAACACCATCAGTTGAGCCCTTAACTTTCACTGCAACATCATTTCTGTCAAATAGTATTTCCAAAGGAACTAGTCCCTTTGGAATATGATTGCTAGGCAATTGAACAATATGATGATTAGAAATTTTGTTTAGGAAAACATCAGCATGAGGATTACTTTTAGATTTGTGATCTTGATCAATATGTAATGCAGAAAAATCACCAATAGTCTAAAGGAATCTTTTGATTTCAATATCATCCTCAAACATTTTCCAAATCTTGACATTGTTAGGTATAGAGGGTCTATATTTCACTTCTACATCATACTTTAGTTTTAGTGGCAAAGAGACTCTGAGATTACTTGCTGAAACAGCCAAAGAATCGGCCATGGTATTCTCTTCTCTTGGAATAAATGAAATGTTCAAATCTAAGAAAAAACTGTCAACTAGGTCCCACGCTTCATTTCTATAAGTTCTTAGCCTATGGTGCTTGGATTGATAAATATTTTTGATATGATGGACAATTAATTCAGCATCCCCAAACACTAATATCTCTTCCATCCACATGTCTTTTGCAGCCCTCAAACCCAAAACAAGAGCTTCATGCTCTGCCACATTATTGTTAGCTTCAAATTCTAACTTGTAGGACAAAGATATAGTCTCTTGAGTAGGTGAAACAAAGGCCACTCCAACACCAGCACCTTCCCTAGAAGAGGCTCTGTCAAAGAACATCTTCCAAATAGAAGTGATTGGAGGAGAATCTTCATAAAAAGTAATGGATTGTTTTTTGATTTCAAGAGGAGGTTCAGGAGCATCAATGAGCTGCAATATATTGTATCCCAAATCAATATCAAGTGAAAAATAGGATGGTTAGTGGGGTTTTCTTTGTCACTAATAATGTAGGCCAATTGATATTCCCTGTAAAGTCTTCTATGCTCCCCCCTGAACACAGGAATGGTATCATATGTGAGGTCCATATGCAAGTTTCCCCCAAGTCATTTTAACCAATATCTTGACAAGAGAATGCCAAATGTGGGGGGAACATCAACCACCATGATATCCATGACCACACTTTTCATGGGAAAATGAAACAATGTCACAACCAGATCTTTGATGACCCCAATACATTGCACTTTCCTAGAGTCAAAAGAATATAAGTCATTGTAGGTCTTTTTGATTTCTAATCCAAGTTCATCCATGACAATCTTGGGCATGAGATTATGAGATGCCCCTGAGTCCATCAAACAGTTATGCAACACCTTGTCATGTGTTTTCAATGATGTATAGAAGAGAGGGGATGAATCATACATGTCTTCTATCAAAGGACATAAGATGAATGTTGTCTTCTCATGTTGAATATTTACTGAATCAGTGGAATTTGAGGAGGGTTGGAGCTGCAACATTTTGGAAAGATATTGTTTAAATTATACATTTTTAATCAGCTCCAAAAAAGGTACAGGGATCCTAATCTTTTGAATCTCATGCTCGAATATAAAAGAGGAAGGAAGCTTCAAAATCTCCTTCACTTCTGGTACAAGGATTTTTGCCAATAGTGGGGGTTTTGTGCCTTCTTATATTTTTTGTTGTTTGCTACATATTTAGAAAACTTCTCTGCTCTGGTAGGCTGATCAGGAATGTTAGCCCTCCCTTCTTTCTTTTTGGACCTGAGGTTGAATTTATTTGGAATTCTACTAGTCTTCTCCTCTTTACTCAGCTCATTTAGTTGGTTGTCCGTGAGAGACTCCTCACATGTAGATTGGGTTGAATGGGAAAATGAGGAGGTGTCTCCAAGAAAATGGATTTCAGGATCAACCTCTTCTTCCTCTTCTTCTTCATTAGTAACAAGGTTATTTTGGAGAGGGGCTTGGATTCTATGATCATCCCTATCCCTTCTTCTTTGATCTTGTTACACATTAAATTTATTCACTTCAATAGTCTCGCAAGTGTCGTCATTATAAGTGTTGTAAGTGTCGCATCTTGTTCAGAAGTGTCGCATCTTGACCACAAGTGTCTCAAACATCATAATGCCATCTTGCATATGTCATGCCTCTAACAACATCACAAGGACACTTAAGACATCTCAAAGACTAGATTTGAAGAAGATAAATCAGTTGACAAAGAATACAAACATTTTGCCACTAAAAAAACCACTCAAATATAAAATTTAGAAGGCAACGCCCCCTACTCACTATCAGGTAGTGTTAATGCTCCTTGGGCCTCTTTGGGGGAGTGCTACAATGCTATGTGCCCCCTTTTGGGGGATCACTACCCTTTTTTGGGTGAAATTTGGTTTGTTGGAGGAAATCAGGGGATAATCCCCTCAATATCTAAAGGTAGTTGGGTTTGAATCTTGGGTCAAGGCATGATCTTAGGGAATATCCTCAACTGAAGAAGAGGAATCCTCAACTTATCCCAAATATCTCTCAAGTGGTTGGGCCTCTCCAAGGTTATATAAGGAGGCCTTCTCATGGTGAAAGGTACAAAAAAGATTGGAAATATGAAACTTATGATCTCATAAGTGAGATGTCATCAAATAAATCAGTGTATATTACTTGAGAAAAGGGGTTGGACAAGGAGAGATGGAAGAGGTTGTCGCACCTCCATCAAAGTATTGTAAGCACCTTTTACTTGTTATCATTAATAATCAATGCTTGGCCTATTTCTTTCAAACTTATGTTTGTTCCACATGAGTTTGTCTTCAATAGATAGATCTATATTTGAGCTAATCTCAATAGAATAGGAAGTCCATTGTATCTTTGTTCATTCTACAGGACCTATCAGGGAGCTCAAGATCGAAGCTCAGCCTAGACTTTGCAAGGAAAAATGTCATTAATAAGGTACATATATTTCTTCTTCTCCTTCACATATTAGCTTGATTAGATCTAAAAGGATGTTAGTGTCCATGTTAAGAACTTTTTTGTCTTGGCCTTAGGAGTCTAGAGACCGAGAGGGAATCCGCTTGTCCGTAGGAGGATTCACTGTAACAAAAATTGGCGACTCCACTGGAGAGGAGCTCTAATTTTTGTTTCTTTTCCTAGATCTTGTTTTGTCCCTTTTCCCACTCATTTGACCTTCTCCATACTATCTCTTTGATTCTTAGATCTTATTGATTAGCTCTTGATTTAATCATATGCAATTTGATTGACTAAGTTTGCTTGAGTTTTTGAGTTTCTGGGTAGTTTTTTGAACTTTTGAAGCAGAGCGCTCCCCTGGCCTTACTATCAGACTATTAACACTCCCTGGTGGTCTTACATAGAGCGTTAGAATGCTCTGGTTCCCTTTACACCAGAGCACTACCCCTTTTCTGTGAGAAATCCCTTAGGTTTTCATTCTCTGGATTTAGTTTTTTGGTTTTTACACTTGCTCAGAGTCTCATACTCTTAGTACATCTTGGTCTTGGCCTTCAACACCCTGTTTTCTAAGAATTTATCCTCTTTTGTTTGGAAATTTGGCATTTTCTTTCCTCGCCTTGAAGTCACTCTTTGTATTTGTTGATCTAGAGTTAACTTGTTGTTTTCTTCTCATTTAATCTAACTGAGTGGAAGCTTTTGTGAGGAAATCCAAAGGTCTGAGAACCTTTCCATTTGATATTTGAGGTCATTTTTCCATCATTTCTCTTTTGTTTGAGGTTTTTGGTTCTTGTTTGCAAATTTGGTTATCTTTGTCTTTCTTGTTTATTCACGACGAGAGTGTATTTTTGTTTGTGTGAGGTTTTCTTTTGATTGTTTAATCTTGAAGTCTGATTGACATTAGAAGTTTTACATCTGATTATCATTCACATATAAGCAAAAGGACATATTTTAGTGATTGGTTTGGATATTAGAAGGCATTTATGAAATGTTTTAGCATTACATTGGATTTGATTAAGAAACAATTGTATCAGGATGTTGCATCTCAGTGTTTGATAATGAAAAGAATTTTCTCTCTTTCCCTTAAATAGGCATTCATCGAGAGAAAAGACTGCTTATCATTTTCTTATGCATTTTTTGGGAATTGAATATAATACCATCAATTTCATTTTCATACACCCTTGAGTAAAGAACACCTGTAAAATTATTGCTAATTAAAATTTATCTAGAAGATTTTTGTTTTTAGAATCTTCCACCAACATTAGACTAGGACTAGTACTTTGGATTAGGATGTGAGTACAACTCTCCAAAGTTTTTATAAACAAAAATTAGCATCTTGCAATAGGGAGAGAAAATCCAATTGTCGTATAGGCTTTCTAGGATCCCCCTCTCACATAGGGGTTACACACAAGTTCGCATTCGAGAGAATTATAGAGATTATCCCTCTGTGGTTCAACTGTTTGTAGTGGTCAGATTGTATATTGGGGGCCACTTGAGGGTATACCCACGATTATGTGTGGGAGCCTCTCGAGTTTATTTCAAACTTGTTATCATTCCCATACGTTCGGATCAGACTGTCGACTATACCCGCCTAGGGGTTGACTATCAGTTGGTGTCCTTAGTTGTCATAATGTTTAGGTACTTACACGAGGTGATGGTGAAGGGAAGTCTCACTGTACCTAGAACAGACGGTGGTCAAACTCACTTGGGATCCTTGGAGGGTAAATCCACAATTACTACGTGGAAGCTTGCACCAGGGTGAAAGTCCACTAAGCAGGTTGCCATTGTAACTATTCCACCATGTCCTATCCCCTTCTTGACTTGATCAGGCGACGTTGGATTTCATCACCAACTAGTACGATCATCAAGAGAATTTTTGTTTGCTTGGTTTTGATTCCTAGATTGTATTAGCATATGTTGTTTCTTTTCGTTAGTTGGCCCTAGATTTTCAGCATGTGTTGTTATTCTCCAACATTGAGCCTGTAGATGATAAATTTCTTCGTTGATCACGTAGGATGCAAGGGATACATCCGGAAGTCTACCAACCCTTACCTCCTAACCCTCCAGAAGACAACTACCATGGAGAGGTAGAAAATCAATCTGGCGCTGGGAGTGTTGTTGCTCCTCCATTAGACAATCTAGAAGGTGCTTTGGTTACAGTTGAGAATCCCACTCCTCACACTACATATGTGACGAAAACCTCTCTTGAACCACTTTTGCTTCATTTAGACTCCCTTGGGAACATCATAGATGAAGAAGTCCCATAGTTACCTAGGAGAGAATTTACTAAAACATATATGGGATCCATAGAACCAATCTTTGGTGATGAGTATAGGACTCATGTTCGTCCTACCACTGTAGTAGATACAAATCCCACACCTTTTCATTTTGTATGGAGGACTTCATCAGGATGTGATGTCTATGAGCATTTTGAATCCATTCGACAACCTTTCATCCTCATGACCCTCCTGTTGAAACGGGACCATCTGGTCAAACTATGAATCACCCCATCGATCAGGTCATTAACCCTACTGTTATGTCAACACAAGTCCATCCTAATGGTGGGTTCATCACCTCTACTCATTCCTAGGGAAATTCGATCCCTACCCCCACTTTTATAAGCTTTCACTCTATAGCTCCACATGTTCCACATGATCTTTCTGGGACATATTTGCACCAGAGAATGAAAACCCTTGCCAACCAAATACAACTGACTAGAGGGAAACCACCATCTAACGTACCTAGCCCTCCTAGAATACCACCATACTATAGTGGGCCTACCCCTCCCAGGGGACATCCCCCTTTTCATATTCCTCCCATAGGGTAACCTCCCTTTACCAGTCATACCCCGATTATTAATCCACCGCTAGGAGGGGGAAACCTTTGTTTGCTGGAAACCCTTCACAATCCTGGGGGGTATCTTCAAGAGACACATTTACCCAACCCCATGTTGGGGGGCACTCATATCATAACCCACAAGGAGGAGTATCAAATCCTGGTCCTTTTGGACCATCTTATGGACAACCTTATCCGAGTGGCATCCCAAACACCACCTGGAGTCCTCAAGGAAAACAACCTTATTCTTCCCAAGGGTCTAATGTTTATCCTCCCCATGGGTTTAATGTGTATCCACCTCCAAGATATACTTATTACCCTCCTCAAGGGAAAAATGTTTATCCTCTTTATGGGCAAGCAAATCACCCAAATTATAATGCTTAGAACCCACCAGGTTATGTAAATGTTTCTCAGCCATCATCGAATCCTGCTTATCCTGGTCAGTAAAAACCATATGTAGGAGGACCTACTGGTTACAATTATCCACCTAACCCATTTTATGGTCCTACTGGTGTTCCTATACCACACCAGTATCATCCACTAGTTAACCGACAACTACCTTTCCTTGTGACTCTGGATCTCCCAGACTTGTCTCGATTAACCAATGATCCTATTTTTCATTCACCAGTTTGGTTAGTTATTCCAGCAAAACTTCCTTCTGATATTCCGAAATTTGACGGAAAACCTGGAGAAGATCCAAATAACCATGTCATGACTTTCCATTTGTGGTGTTCATCAAACTCGCTCATGGATGATTCTATATGTTTGTGTCTTTTCCAGCGAACACTTACAGGCTCTGCAACAAAGTGGTATATTGAACTACCATGTGCTTCTTTTCATGATTTCAACTCCCTTTCCATGTCTTTCCTCATGCACTTTCAACTACCTATTTGCTATGAGACGGGTACTGAACTCTTGACCTCCCTTCATCAAACTGACTCTGTGCATATTCATGAGTGTAGACAACGGTGAAGGATGATCAAAGCAATCATTCCTGACCAATTATTGGCGGAGTTGTTTACTAGATCACTTTTACCCCCGATTGCTAGTGATGTCTCTATGGGTGGCGTAGTCACCGAGGAAGAAACCATTTCTCGGGCTCAGTACTTATATTTGGTTTATTCATAATCTGGTACTTTATATGAGTTTCTTCTGAATGCTTCTTGAGCTAATGATGACCCATCGAAGCCGTCATCCTCATCTCATGCGGACGATGTTATTGCTTCCGTAAAAACTCAATATACTTCCTAGTCGACCACACTCTCCTCTACCTCCCTCCAAACTCAGATATCTCAGGTGAATGTGGTTCAATCTTCCCCTTCACAACAAACCAGAGGTAAAAAGAAAGAAAAAAATAAACCAAAAAATATTAATAACAATGAACAATTGAAAAATCAAGCTCAAGCACCTGCTACTGAAAAGAAACAACACCAGAAATTGAAATTCCCATGTATCATTTGTGGTGACGATCACTACACTTGAGATTGTCCACATCGCGATGAAGTGGCCAAAATGTTCTAAGGAAATTCACAACCCGTTGTGCTTACTCAGCCTTTTCCACAACAGCAATCCATGGTTACTCAAACCCCCTCTCTTGGGCACAGTTCTAGCCATCCTCATGATGAGGCCTCGACAAGTGCCCATATTTATATGTTTAATGGGATTAATTTAACCCCTCACTCTAAGATGTATGACACACTAGCTAAACCTGACAAAGCCAAGGTCACTAACGGTTCTTTACCGGATCCATCAATGTCCTCTGTTAGTCCTACATCTGTTAGTCCTCCGTCTAGACCACTTCAGATTGAGAAACCTTTGTTTGACTCTATATTACACCCTCCTAAGAGAAATATCCATAAATCTACCTTTAATCCTAGTTCACGTGCCACCCAAAACTACAACATTGTTGAAGATTTGGCTCAAGCACCATGTGCTATGTCTACGTTAGAAGTTCTACAGCACTGCCCCAGTCAACGTAGAACGATCTTGGCTGCTATTGGCGTTGTTGATCCTGAGTCATCCAACAATATCATTTTTAACCTGGACAATTATATATCTCAACTCTCCCACCAACTTTCTTTCCAAATTGATGTTGTTGTTCACAATCAACAAATTCATCAAACCATCTTGGATGAGGTATCCTCTACTTGTGTCATTTCTTTAGCATGTTGGAAAAGTTTAAAATCACCTACACTTAACAAATCCCCAATGATGTTACGTGCATTCGATGGGCGAGTTTTTCATCCCCATGGGCTTTTACAGTCCCTGCCCACCTAGTTGGGCATAAAAACCATCACTGTTGATGTCAAGGTGGTCGATGCTCCCCTCAATTACAACTTATTACTTGGAAGAATTTGGTTTTATTCTATGACTATCGTTGCCTCGTCGGTGTTTTGATGTGTATAATTTCCTCACCAGGGAAAAATTTCCAGTGTCGATTAGTTAGATTTTTTTACACCCGACGCTTGTGCTCCTACTACCAACAATATTCCATTCTTGGGAGATCACAAGATCATGTATGAAAGAATTTGTGTTGGATTTATAAAATATTCTAGCCTTATGGGTACCTTCCCTACACAACTTCCACCGAATACACATCATATTTCCACCATCGATATGATTTTGACCATGGCTTATCAATCTTTGGAATCATCTGACTCTTGGATTGTACCTAGTCCTTTGGAATTCGATGCACTAGGTGACACCATGCCACTTAGTCCAAATGAAACCTCATACATTGCTATCCAATCCGCCTCTCCCTCCTTGGATGACCAACATCTCTTGGCACTGACAGTTATTCGATGTCATTGTGGTTAAATTCGTTGTCGTCTGCAATCAACTACATTTCCCCAATTTTTCCCTCTGATGAAACTATTCTGGAAATGCTGACCATTGATGAGATACCTCGGGATGATAACCATCATCGATCCTCTTTTCTTCTCCCTCGTGAAGAAATTCAGGAAGATATGCACTCTATATTCCCTCCTGATGTTGATTTTCGGTCATATCCCATGACTTCAACTTCTGATGATTTGGATCCAGTAGTTGACATGATGATCTCTTCAGTAGGGCTATTGGATCCTGATCTCCTTACCCCTATCATGGCCCTCAACATGTGTTCCTTCCAAAGTGATTTTCTTTCATCCAGTGAAGATCTCTTGGAAGCCATGATCGAGTTTTGTCTCTTGACATGGTGTCCTTCCAGATCGTTATTCTCTTGGAAGCCATGATCGAGGAGAGGTCATGAGAGTAGTTTCTCTTCTCTGTGGAAAGCTCATTAAAAAATCAAATAGAGGCCATGAGCATAGTTTCTCTTCTCTGTAGCAAGCTCGTTAAAAAATGAAACAGAGGCTACGAGCATAGTATTTGTTCCTTGTGGCAATATCGTTTAAAAATGAAATAGATATCTGGGGATTGAACCCAGAGCCTTGAGCATAGTTATTTTCTTATGTCAAGCTAGTTAAAAAATGAAACAATCACCTCTCCTGTTAGGTCGAGTCTTTCACCAGATCTTGTAGATGTCGAGTCGAGTCTTTCGTTAGGTCTCGTATTTGAACCTTCATTTCATCCACCTGTATCCTTTTTCTCCATCTAGTATAGAAATTGGTGACAACCTCAAAGTCGGTGAATGAATTGAAGCTTGGGGGTGCATGTCTCCAACCTTTGATGATCATTCTAGAGTTAAGCCACTAGATTTGAAGATGGGGGCAGAGTACTGAGCTTAGTCTTTGTTCTTTCTCATGCTCGAAAAAACATGAGAATGTAACCGAGTGGACTTTTATCACTTTTTCAAACTCGTAAAGGTTATACAAAAAAGGAAACCCTTGGATTCTTCTTTAAACTTTTTTCAGACTCTCTAAACGTGAGAAGATTGTCAAGTGATATTTCTTCCTTTCTCACTCATTAAAATATTTGAAAGGGCATCTTTCGAGTAATAATTTATCTCTTTTTCGACCTCTCGAGACTAACATTACGAAAAAGGAAAACATTGGAGTCATCTTTAAGTTGTTTTCAGACTCTCTAAATATGAAAAACCACCAAGTTTACCTTCTCTGGACTCGTTAAACAATCATACATTGAAGGGCCCATACGGGACCGAACCCTTACTTCTTCTAGTTCACTAAACAAAGGAAGAGGAACTTACCGAAGGTGATTTATATCAAGCATGTGTTACCCTCCTCAAGCTCATTAAATTAAAAAGAGGTACTCATCTATCCGGATGGGGGGGGGGGGAATTGAAAGAAGCAAGCCAAGCAGTTTTTGAGAACACTACCAGTAGCTCTTACGATCACCCTTGAACACAACACTTTGTCTTTGCACACATTTTAATCCGTTGAACCTCTACACTGAGCCAATCCTCTGAGTTTATTTTACTCCTTTGGGTCACCTGACGAAAGTCACAGCATCCACTGCATCATAAAGTTTCGGTCCATGTCACGTTTCTATTGTTATGCCTCAGTGTTCAAGGGAAGTATCTGCCTCAAGATTCAGCCATCACAAATATCTTATTTCAATACCCATGTCAGTCCATGTTCATTCGATCTACCAATTACACGTCTGTGTTAGTTTCATGTCATTTATGGGGGATACATCAAGGCCCTCCTTCACCGAGTCTATTCCTGTTGACTTCAACACATTATCCAGGAACTAGACTTAGAAACCAGTTAGTGCCTTGGGACCTGCAGGCCTCAATGGCAAGCCTCCTCACGTCTAACAGTGGGTTTACATCATTGACCCTTGATGTAAACCATAGATGTTTGACTTCAACTCATCTATTCACATTCGTTGGAATGTACTAGAGTACCTTGGGAATCATTTACATCAATGGTGATCTCCCTTGCATTTGTTAATGGTTTACCTCATTGACCGGTAATCAAGTGGTTTCTACCATGTTCGACATCAGGACATCTATTCACATGGTTAGATTCGTACTACATCAGGATCGGTAAGAAGACCCTAGGTTGAGTTATCACTCTTATATATACTTTTCCGAGGTTGTGAAGGAGTTCTTTTGAACTATGACACATATAATGTAACATAGATTCACTTTGTATTGGTCGTAGCTATGTCTTGTCGTCTTGTAGATCCACTGTGTATTCTTCATGGCTACGATCATTTTAGGTCATATGAGTATAGACCCACATTGTATCTTCAGTGGCTATACCTTTATCAATATAATTATGGATCCGCGGTGTATTTTATGGTGGCCATACCTAAAAAGTCTTTATCACTCAAGCATAGGTATGCATGCCTTGGGTTTGAAACATGTCATAATATTTGTTTGATGGTTATGTGTATCTTTTTCTGGCCTCTCTGCATCCACACCCTTGCTCGAAAAAGTCTACAAAGTACTTTAGTCATCATCGTCTTCTGAATTCGCACTTTGGGGGGCAATTTGTTACACATCAAAATTACTCACTTCAATAGTGTCGCAAGTGTCATCATTACAAGTGTTTTAAGTGTCACATCTTGTCTGCAAGTGTCGCATATTGACCACAAGTGTCACAAGTGTCGTAAACATCATATTTCCATCTTGCCTATGTCATGCCTCTAATGACATCACAAGGACACTTAAGACACCTCAAACACTAGTTTTGAAGAAGATAAATCAGTTGACAAAGAGTACAAACCTTTTTCCACTGAAAAAACCACTCAAATATCAAATTTGGAAGGCAACTCTCCCCTATGCACTATCAGGGAGTGTTAACACTCCTTGGGCCTCTTTGGGGTAGTACTACAATGCTATATGCCCCTTTTTGGGGGAGTTCTACCCTTTTTTGGGTGAAATTTGGTTTGTTGGAGGAAATCTGGGGACAATCCCCTCAATATCTGAAGGTAGTTGGGTTCGAATCTTGGGTCAAGGCATGATCTTAGGGAAGATCCTCAACTGAAGGAGAGGAATCCTCAACTTATCCCAAATATATCTCAAGTGGTTGGGCCTCTTGAAGGTTATATAAGGAGGCCTTCTCATGGTGAAAGGTATAGAAAATATTGGAGATATGAAACTTATGATATCATAAGTGAGATGTCATCAAATAAATCAGTGTATATTACTTGAGCAAAGGGGTTGAACAAGGAGAGTTGGAAGAGGTTGTCGCACCACCGTCAAAGGATTGTAAGCACCTTTTACTTGTTCTCATTAACAATCAATGCTTGTCCTGTTTCTTTCAAACTTATGTTTGTTCCACATGAGTTTGTCTTCAGTAGATAGATCTATATTTGAGATAATCTCAATAGAATAGGAATTCCATTGTATCTTTGTTTGTTCTACAGGATCTATCAGGGAACACGGGATCAAAGCTCAGCCTAGATTTTGCAAGGACAAACGTCGTTAATAAGGTACATATATTTCTTCTTCTCCTTCTCATATTATCTCAATTAGATCTAAAAGGATGTCAGTGTCCATGTTAAGGACTTTTCTGTCTTGGCCTTAGGAGTCTAGAGATTGAGAGGGAATCTGCTTGTCTGCAGGAGGATTCACCTGTAACATATCTCTTTGTATAATTTGAGGGGTGTTATTTTGTCTTCTGAAGTTACCCCTATTTTCATCATTAGGGGGATTTCTATAGTCTACTTTCCTTCCAGTTTCAACCTTTCCACCTCAGCAGAAAGTGAATTTACTAGCTTGGTCAATTTGTCTACTTGAGGGTGGGCAGCTAAGGAACTAGAGGTTGAAGCTTCATATCTCCCCTTTCCTCTGTCTCTATCATCCTTAATCCTAAGTTTTCCAACTGCCAATATATTGGACTCCACTTCCAGGGACACATCTTGCATATGAGCCAAAGAAGTAGCTCTTCTTTCTCTTAACAGGAGGCAGAAATTAGGATTGAAGGAACTAGCATAAGTAATTTTTGCAAAGGTTTATGTAGGTTTAATCTCAGCAGGAATCTTATTATACATTTTATTAAACCTCTTAGAAAAGTTACAAACAGATTCCCCTTCTCCTTTCTTAAGTGATCCAAATTCTGTAATATAGTAAAGGAAATACTTTTTATCCCCCCAATTTCTTAAGAATGCATCATCTAGAGCTTCAATCCCATCAATAGATCTAGGAGCCAAGACCCTAAACCATTTCCTAGCCTCTCCATCAAGGCTATGAACAAAAATTCTCATCCATACATATTCCAATGACATAATTGTCTGCATAACTATAGAAGGTTGCAAGGTTCTCTTCTGTAGTTATGCCTCCCTCACCTATGAACTTGGGAAATTTCTTAAGGTAGCCACCAACTAGAAGAGCATTCGGGGGCTGAGGCAAAATGAGAGGGGCACATCTAATAGCCACTATGGCATCCATTTCATTCCTAAGGGGATTAGAACCTGCCATTGGGATGTGAACTAGAGGAGAACCAAGAGGGGACAGAGATTGGACAGGTGAGAGTGGAGCTATGTTTCTGGGGTAAAGAGGTAACAACTAAGTGTTTGGGGAAATGGCTACAGGGATTGAAGGAACATAGGTTTCCCCCTTTATAAATGAAGCAACTCTAATAGGGGGAGGAGTATTAAATCCTATAGTTGGAAAGTATTCTGAGGTTCTAGGTTTAAACCATGGTACAACTTCAGGTGAAACATGGGTTTCAAAGCTTTATCCTTCCAAACCGAGGCTAGGAGGGGAGAAATCAGTAGGAAAACTCCCAAAATTTAAATTTTTAGAAAATCCAACAGATGGTATAACAGGAGAATTAGAAGAAGCTACTGGAGTTGTCAAAGAGGGATCATGAAAATTACCAGAATAACTTGGCTCATCAACTGAAGTACCTTCTCATGGGGCCTTTCCTTTTCTGATAATTATTTATGGGTTAGCTTCAGGCATTGCTAGAGGTAGTTGTGGAGTAGACCTCATGTGTCTGCTTTTTGGAGTAACAACTAAAGTAGTGGATTCAAAATAGTCGATTTGTTGAGTGCAAGATGAAATCTTTAATGGTTTTGATATCTTATGCACCTTTAGAATCAGAAGCTCTTTGTCGTTCTGTCCCAGGGAAAAGTCTTCAATTTGTTCCCTGGCAGCGATGCCAAGAATTTTAGCACTAGAAGTCACCTCCAGATTGCATTGAAGGTAATCCCATTACCCATCAGGTTATATGTCACTATGAATTGAGTTTAAAGAGGTCAAATGGATAAGACTCAAGACAATATCTTTTTAACTCAGAAAACTGGACTAGCACGCACAAAAAATTGAGGTCTTGATCAACTTATGTCAATAAGTTATAGTAAAGGTGAGTAGAAGGAAGAATTTGGTGAGGAAAGTGTAGAGGTATTCTATGGACATCAGGTCTTCAAGCAACCTAAGGAGGAAAAACTTTGAACACAAGATCCTCTTAGATTCGGATTTTCAAGAAACTGAAGAACACCATAATAGCACTGTAATCAAACATCCATCACAATACAACTAAAGCAATCCATGTGAATCCTTCAATCATGGACACTTCAGTATCAGAGGCAAATAAGATGAAGAAGAAAGATGACTTATATTAAACAAGAAGTCTCAAATCCTATACATAACCAGAGAACCAGTGTGCTTCCTTAAAACATTACAATGCAGGAGCCTTTCTCAACCATCTAACCTTAACAAAATATCAAAATTACATACTTATACTTAGACTGACTACAACCACCAGAGGAGCAATCAAGTCATCGCATTCAAGGGTTTACGTTTGTGCTTTCTTTTCAGACTGGGCATGTAGTCTTTTGTCATATGTGAGCTCTTTCATCTAGACCATCTCTGTCAGACTATGCATGCAGTTTTATGTCAAATGCGAGCTCAGATCTGCCAGTCCTTTTTGGATTTCCATTTATGGGGGGAGACAATGTCTCAACCACCTCCCTCTCTTTCATTAAATACCTTCATCAAGATCAGGATGGGTAGAGTCAACTTGGCACCTTGAAAACATGTTGGCCTCACTCTGATCTTTCCCACATGTGTTTGTTATACCTTTACAGAGCGAACTAGCCGGGGGACATGGAGGAGAACGATGGTGAGTGGGAAAGGTGCTTGGCGCAAACTCACAGGCTGCAATGAGTGAGAAATGGCCATGTGGAAGGATGCAACAGGAGAGCAGTGACCGGGACTATGTGAACGCAAGCACTCAGGGGATGAGGTGTAAAGGCACGAGGATGATGTGGCAAGGGGAGAGGATGCAGTTGCAGAGTGGAGTGGAAAGTTAGGGGGCACACAACAATAGTGGAGGTGACATGGAGTGTGAGTGGAGGCCATATGTCATGAGGTGAGAGGGGGAGAAATATAACATGGAAAAGGTAAAGGTGTGCGGGGGTGTGAGTGGAGGACAGGTGTCAGTGGGAGCACGGGCGGTATTGGGAGGTGGTCTAGTGGTTATCTAGGAGGCGGGGCTAGGTGGTGTTGGGCTCTAAATATGTCTTAAAATATAATCTCTATGCATCATTCAAAGGTAGGTGTTGGCGCAAGTGTTTTACTTGTTTCCTACGTAGGTTCTTACCTTTCGTTTTCAATACTCGTCCTCCAAAGATGCAACCCCTACAAAGGGACAACAATCGTAACAAAAGGAACAACAATCATTCTGTTCAAATGAAAAGAAAAAGGAACAGCAATCGTGACAAGGGAACGACAGTCGTTATATTGGGCCGAACTAATGTTGTATTAATTGAGTTGTATTACTTGCCAACTATCTAATTTTTCAACCCGAGGTTTGTAAATTGACGAAGCACATAAAAAGTATATGAAATATTGAAGCGAGACTAATCTAATCTAATGTTTAAGCTACAACTGAAATTGAATCATTAATCTAACACACGACTGAAATAGAATCATTAATCTAACACATGACTGGAATTCAAATTAATCTAATACACGACTAGAATTGAATCATTAATCTAACACACGACTGAAATTGAATTAATCTAGTTGTGTAAATGAAATTACTCTAAGAATGGGAAATTGTGTAAATGGAATTAATCTAGAAATGGAGAACTACTTGAAGGAAAAGCAAGTACAACAAGTGAAGAGTTGAATGGCATAACAACATATGAGAGCTCTCACCAATGAAGTAATCTTACATTCAATAATCAAATCAATCTTCATAACAGAATAATGAAAGCATGAAAACCAAAACCATGAATCAAAACTAAGAATCCCTTTCTCTTTCGAATCCTAATGACTACTCTAATTCTAATTACATCCTAATTGAATTATCATGAAGAGAGAAAACTCTCTTTTATACATGAGAGCCTTTAAGATAAGATAACCATCTCATTATTACAGATCCACTTTTCTCTCAACCTATTTCCCATTATTACAAAATATAATCCCTTCAAATCCTCACACATATTTCTCATATATCTTGGATAAGATATTCCAACCAAATCTCCATGATATTATCCTTGGAATGGGCTTGAATTATCTCCTCAAATATTGAAATGGTGGAGGAAGTATTCGAGAAGTCCTTTGAATTAATCCTTCACATATTCCTACACATGACAAAGCTCACACATATTTGAGATATATATGAAAACATGTTGATTTTCTAACATTTAATGACAAATTCCTTTTAAATACTAAAATGAATAAAGTGGAGAACAATAAGGTAAAACCCAAGTATATTAATGGAAATGATATCGTGAAAGGTTAATGGGGCGATGAAATGTGAAGAATAATGAAGGGAAAGGTGGATGAAAATGGGACATTTTTGAGCCCCAGCATGCCCCCCAACTTAACTTGTTGCATGTCCTCATGCAACCATGCATGGATCTTCTCAATAAATTTTGGCATCTGAATGTTGGCTTTGAGTGATGATAATGAATGTTTTCCAGGATGGGATTTACATGAATAACAACTGACATTTTTCTTATGGTTGGTTCTAGTGTGACAACCATGAATATAAAGACTGTTGGTTCTTGTGTTAACAACATTCATTTCGTTATTTGTTCTCTTGTTGTTATGATAATAATTTTCCCATATTCTTACTGGAAAATGTATGCTATCAATGTGAATAAGGAAAACATCACTGAGTATAAGAAATCCCTTTTTTTTTATATGTGTGAATCATGTCAATATGTATAACAATGCTTACGAAGAAAAGTGCAACAAAGTATCATTGGAAAAGAAATGTTCATAAATGGTAAATGAGATGAAAAATGGAATGATGGTAGTGGAAAAGTGGAGTGATTATAGTGAATAAAGTCCCCTACCCCCCAACTTAACTTGTTGCATGTCCTCATGCAACGTGGCATAAGTCATAGAAGTGAAAAGGAAAGGGAACTGGGTGAGGGAATCGTCCAAATTATTCAATGCTAGAAGTTGAGGAATTACATGATTAAAGTTTAGAAAATAACATACCTCCACTTACCCAAAATGTGGATGAACTA
>JASDQU010206658.1:9381-21585 GCA_032191745.1 Picea mariana
AGAATATTTGTGAGAAATTTCTTATTCCTCTATTTCAAGTATTGTTTTGTTCTTCTGCACCCTATATGACTTGTAAAGCTATGGCTATAGTAGGTAGGGTAGGGGATTGGTACCTGATGGAAAACATCACCTACATCATAGTATATGGTGTTGGAATACTGAGAGGGGGCGGGGTGGGGGGGGTGAATCAATATGAACACAATTAGTACTTTTAATCACAATATAAAACCTTAAATATCATGAGCATTTAAAACAACATAATTCAATGCATAGACATCACATAAACACGGTACACCATAATTTTACGTGGAAACCCAATTCGGGAGAAAACCACATAATTCTTTTCTTATTTATCGAAGAGTGCATTCATTGGAAGCACCAGCTTCCTATTTCTCCAGCTACAATTGGAAGGAGGCTCCAACCCCCTATTTATAGGCTGCAACTTGAAGGAAGCTCCAACTCCCTAATTTAACCGGCTCCAACCGGAAGGAGGATACAACCCCCTTTCCTTTCCCTTTCCAACCACCTTGAAATATAAATGTAGACCAATCAGTCACTACCTTTGTCGCTATAATTGATAACCTGTTGTTGTTTTTATTTCTGATACTTTTGTTGCTGCTACTGATTTCAATATCTCATCAATATTGCAACCACACACAACTCATACCAAGATCCACAAGAGAGTTCTTCAAATCAAATGCTTATGAATCAGATTTCAATATCTCATCAATATTGCAACCACACACAACTCATACCAAGATCCACAAAAGAGTTCTCCAAATCAAATGCTTATGAATCATTAAGACATATCTGTTCCCAATTTCTTCATAATAGACACCCTAACATACACATGAAGACATACCCTCAACCTGTAGCTAACCTGAGTTTTAGATCTCTAATCTTCAACAACTTTTTCTTCATAGGTCCACGACCCTTACACTGCTTGCTAGTGGATATCTCTGCTTTACCTCACTACAGCCCGCGGATTTCCATGTTTTTCCTCCTGAAACTCGTCGATTTACTTAAGTAACCTATGTCTGCAACTTTTTCTCTATACACTCAGCTCCTGCAAACTTCTTCCTTCACTGGACTTCGTTGACTTCCTCTCACTGCCTCAAATCTGCCAATTTGTATTCACAAGAAGTAATTTTCGAATTGACTCTTCTATGTGTTTTAATGATGATCTCATGATGACATGCAACTCACATGCAACTTGTTAATTTTTGTTTACAATCTCATGATGACATGCAATTCACATGCAACTTGTTAACTTCTGTTTACAATCTCATGATGACATGCAACTCACATGCAACTTGTTAATTTTTGTTTATAGTTACTTTAACATGCAACTGACATGCAACTTGTTAACTTTTGTTTACAGCCTCTTTACCTTGACATGCAACTTGTTAACTTCATGTTTACAATCTCATGATGACATGCAACTTGTTAACTTTTGTTTACAGTTACTTTAACATGCAACTGACATGCATATTGTTAACTTATGTTTACAACTTCTTTACTTTGGCATGCAACTTGTTAACTTCTATTTACAGACTCACATGCAACTTGTTAACTTATGTTTACAGTTACTTTAACATGCAAATGACATGCAACTTGTTAAATTTTGTTTACAACTTCTTTACTTTGAAATGCAACTTGTTAACTTCATGTTCAGGGGTCAACATCGATGACAACCAATCTTTCAACAATTCAATGACAACAATATTTCAACAACTAATCTTTCAATAATTAATCTTTCAACAATTAATCTTTCAACAATCAATCTTTCAACAATATCTCTTTCAACAATCTCCCCCTTTGGTGACAACACTTAGACACAACAATGGCAACACCCATGCTCATGATGGCTCCCCCTGTCTTCATGCCTCTTCTCTTTGTTTCCATGCCTCTATTTTTCTCTCCCCCTTTGACATCAATGTAAAAGGTTGACTTCTTTTTGGGGTTGCTCCCCCTGTCTGTAAGCCCCTAATCTCTACTGATGTTTCTCTTAATGGTGCTTCCTTGTGTAAATATCTGATAAAAATCCTTCAAAAAGAATTCAAGTCTTTCATTATTACTGTTGCTCTCCCCATGTCTTATTGTGCCAACTACCATGTAGATCACTATGGGGCTGAAACTACTCCAAGTTTTTGTTGAAGATACTCAAAAGTCTCCCTCGAAAGAGGTTTGGTGAAGATATCTGCAATTTTTTCTTTTGTCCCAATGTATTCTACCTTGATGTTCTTCTCTGTAACCCGTTCCCGTAGAAAGTGAAACTTGATCGGAATGTGTTTTGTCTTGTAATGCATCACTGGATTCTTAGAAATACTTATAGCACTGGTGTTATCACATAATATCATAATAGGCTCGTCATATTCCACATGTATGTCCTACAAAGTTTGCTTCATCCGAAGAAGTTGTGTACAACATCTTCTTGCTGCAATATACTTTGCTTATGTTATGGACAGCGATACTGAAGACTGTTTTTTACTCAACCTGGATACTAGACAATAACCCAAGTAGAAAGTTGATCCACTTGTACTTCTTCTATCATCAACACTTCCTACCCAATCTACATATGCGTATACAACTAGAGATAGATCATTCCCTTTTTGATACCATAATCCATAGTCTTCCATTCCTTTGAGATATATGAATATTCTCTTTACGGCCATAACATTTGTTTCCTTCGATGTTGTTTGAAATCTTTCCACCTCTCCAACTGCTTTCATCACATACAGTCTTGATGTTGTCACATAGAGTAAATTGTCAATCATCGATCTATAGAGTCTCTGATCTGCATCCTTGGATACATCATCTTTGCTCGATTTGCAATTGGTGTGCATGGGAGTACTTACGAGCTTGCAATCTACCATTCCAAACTTCTTTAACATTTATTTGATATACTTGGTCTAGGAAATGAAAATGCATGTATCTTACTGACATATGTGGAGTCTCAAAAAGAAAAACAACTCACCAAGTAATGACAGTTCAAATTCATTCTGCATATCTTTAGCAAATTTCTGACTCATCCTGCCATCATCACTTCCAAAAATAATGTCATCAACATAAATTTCAATTATCAATTATATATCTTGATTTACCTTTATGTAGAGATTGTTGTTTGCATTTCCTTTCATGAACCCTTGTTGTTGTAGATACCTGTCCAATCTTGAATACCATGATTTTGGGGTTTGTTTGAGTCCATACAGTGCCTTCTTCAATCTACAAACATAGTCTTCCTTTTCTGATAGTAGAAATCCTTTTGGTTGTTCAATGTAGACTTCTTCTTCTAGTTCTCCATTTAGGAAGGTTGATTTTACATCCATATGATATACTTTGATTGTCTTCGAACATGCACAAGCCAATATCAATCTGACTGCTTCCATTATGGAAACAGGGGCAAAAGTTTCTTCAAAATCTATTCCTTTAACTTGAGCAAATCCCTTGCATACCAACCTTGCTTTATTCCTAGTTACCTGTCCATCCTCGTTCAACTTGTTTCTGAATACCCGTTTTGTGTCAATCACGTTATTATATTTAGGCCTTGGAACAAGTTCCCATGTTTCATTTTTCTCTATCTGATCCATTTGTTCTTCCATAGCTTTGATCCAGTGTTCATCAGTTTTGGCTTCTTCAAAGCTGCTAGGTTCAGCTGTGGGCAACAGTGCTAGATGTCTTTGTTCTGATGAGCATGATTTTCTTTCAGTTTCAATTCCTACATCTTTATTCCCAATGGTTTGTTCTGGTGGATGATTTTTCTACACTCGCTAGATAGGATTTTTAGGAGATATCTAAAGATTTTGTTGGTCATCTTCCTCTTACTCTGCTCCTAGCTACTCTTCTTCTTCTTCTGCTTCTACTTCTTCTACTTCTTTGTTCAAATCCTCTTCTCCTTCCTACTCTGTTGATTCTTTTCTCTCTTCTTTGGGCTTTCATAGACTTGTCTCGTCAATATGTACATTGATTATTTCCACTATTATGTTGAGTCTCATATTGAAACACTTGTATGCCTTGCTTTTTCTTGAGTACCTGACAAAAATGCATTTGTCAACTTGGGAGTCAAATTTTCCAATCTCGTCGTCTTCTCTTTTGATATAGCACGTAGGGAGTCTTATCAATATTACTTATGAGCATTCCTCTGTTCAGGATATGAACTGTTGTATCTACTGCATGTGCCAAAATATGTCACCCAACTTGGAATATTTCAACATGGTTCTAGCGATTTCCTGTACTATCATGTTTTTTCTTTCAACGACTTTGTTTTGCTGAGGTGTCCAGATTGCTGAGAATTGTATTTTTATTCCATGTTCACCACACAAATCCATGAATTATTTTGATGTAGACTCTCCACCATTGTCTAATATCAAACATTTGATTTTCAATTCTGTCTTTGTTTCAACCATCTCTTTATATATCTTGAAGTGTTCGAATGTCTCCTACTTTTTCCTGAGAAAGAAAACTGCAGTCATTCTTGTGTAGTCATCAATCAATAGCATGAAGTATTGTTCACCATTCAATCCCTTTGTTCTCGTTGGTCCACATAGATCGGTATGTACAATCTCCAATGGTTTTATTGTTGAGTACTCCTTTGATTTGAACTTGGTTATGGTATGTTTTCCCTGTAGACAATGCTTACATAGAGTATTCATTGGCTTTGAACTTTCAGGCATTTCTTTTACTGCTTCCTTTCTGCTGATTTTGACAAGATTGTCAAAGTGCATGTGACCCATTCTTTTGTGATAGAGCCAACTTTCATTTTCCTTTCCTAAACAACAACTTTCTTTTCCAATTTCATTCAAAACATATATGTTGTTCGGATTCCTCATCGTTGTTTCCACTAACTTTCCTGATCCTTCTTTCCTAATTTCACATTTCTCTTAATAGAACTAAAGTGTGTGTCCTTGGTCATACATTTGACTTACACTCAGCAGATTGTGTTTCATATCTTCAACCAATAGAACATTTTCTGCCATTGCATCTTTCCTTCCAAGCTTAATTGTGCCTCTACCTATAATTTCAGTTGAATGATTATTGCTAAATGAAATTGATCCATCTCTTTCTTTGTTAAGAGTTATAAACATGTTCTTGTCACCTATCATATGCTTTGAACAACCATTGTCAACATACCAATCACTTTTTCTATGTTGGGCTTGTAGAGTAAGCAAGCATTGATTATTCTTTCTTTTCCAAATCTCTTGTGGTTCCGATATATGACTATTAATGTTCTACTTTGGTTCCTTGGGTGGAATAGTCAATCTATAATTCTTCGCTATGTGTCCAAAATTTTTGCATTTGTATCATTTTACTTCATTGCTCAATGAACCAAAATTGTTTTGATTTTTGTTGTATGCTTCATAAGTTTTTCTAGGATAATTATTCTTTAAGTACCTTTTATAGTTGCTTCGGTTCTTGGCATAGGATCTGCAATTTACAATTTTATGTCCAAAATTAGCACAATTAAAATAATGACCATAAAAGAAACTTTGATACCTGGGAGTAGATGATCTTCTTTATGATGCACTCCTTCTGAATTTGTCTTCTTGAGTCTTATTTATTTCTGGAATTCTCTTCTTTGGAGGCTTGCATTCTTCCTTCTTGATTGAATCTCTGACAATATCTGCATAGCTTCTTTGTTCTGCTTCTTGTTTTCTTGGAGCTTGATCCTTTCTCAATATGTACTTGACTGTATCCTAGTTCGGATTTTTTTCATTTGATGGTATTTGACTGTTGATGATTTGATACAATATTATGGTGCTCTTATGTTGCATATCTTTCTTTTGAATATCTTTCCTTAAAGAGATTATTTATGCTTCCAAGCTTCCAATCGTTTTCTCATTTTCTTCTAATTGACGTCTAAGTACTCCCTCAATTCTTTTGTCTTCTTCTATTTGAATTTTTAGACTCGTGATCATCTGCTCGATTTCTTCAGAGTTGGAACTATGAGATCCCTCTTTCATTTTTAACTTTGCCTTGAGTGACTTGTTTTTCTTTCTTCTAATGCATTGATTAGCTCTGCTCTGAGATTGACTTTGCTTTCTTCTTCAAAATCATATTCTATTACCATGAAGAGTACTCTTTCCGAATCACTGTCACTATCATTATCCTCCTTGTTTGAWGAGGAACTGTCCTCCTTTGAGTATAAATGTTTCTTGAAGAATTTTCTTTTGTTTCTTCTCTTGTTTCCCTTTTGATATTTATTTTTCCTTTTATAATCTTCTTATTCATCACTATCTTTATTCTTATGAGGAMATTTAGAAGCAAAATGACCAATACCATCACAATTAAAACATTTCAMTGGAAGCATACATTTATACTTGTCGGTTCCTTTCTTTAATTTCCTTACGARGTTAKCCATCTCTTCATCTTCATCTAAATCRTCACTACAACTRCAACCTGGTTTTGAMTTTTTCTTGTTCTTCTTCTTTGTATTCTTGGATGCCTTGAAAGTTGCTTCCTTTGTGACTGGGTTCTCTTGTTTTGTTCTCATTTCATAGGCTGTAAATATTCCATGTAGCTCATCCATGCTAAATGTACCAAGATCTGATCTTTCTTCTAGGGCCGATATTTTAGGATCAAATCTCATAGGAAGAGACCTCAATACCTTTTGAACAACCACTAAGTCATCAACTACTACTCCCAATCCCTTAATAGTGTTAAATATTTCGTCAACTCGCAGAAGGTAGGTTGCAGTGTCTTCATCTTCCTTCATCTTCAATTGTTCAAACTTAGCTCTGAAGATTTGAAGCTTAGCTCCCTTAAATTTGGCATCACCTTCATAAATATTTTAGAGTTTATCCCAAATATCCTTTGCATTGTCATAATGCATAACCTTGACAAATACTGAATCAACTAGACTGCTCACAATAGTACCTTTAGCATTTGAGTTGTTTTCATTGAGTTTCTTTCCATCTATGTCGGTTGGGGGAGTGGTTGGTTATATATACCCATCTATTACTGATTGCAAAACATCAAATCCTTGTGTATGTAAAAATGTTTTCATCATTTTATTCCAGAAGGTATAGTTATGACCGTCAAACATTGGTGCCCCAATATTAGCGTATTCCATGATCTCTTTCCATTGGTTAGACTGCTTCTTGAAGAACCTTCTCTAATACCAATTGTTGGAATACTAAGAGGGGGGCAGGGGGGGTGAATGAGTGTGCAAACAATTAGTACTTTTAATCACAATATAAACCCTCCAATAAATATCATGAGCATTCAAAACACCATAATTCAATGCATAGACATCACATAAACACAGTACGCCAGAATATTACTTGGAAATCCAATGCGGGAGAAAACCACATAATTATTTTCTTATTTATCAAAGAGTACACTCATTGGAAGAGCCAACTTCCTATTTCTCCAACTACAACTGGAAGGAGGATCCAACCCCCTATTTATAGGTGAAACCTGAAGGAAGCTCCAACTCCCTAATTTAACCGGCTCCAACCGAAAGGAGGCTATAACCCCATTTCCTTGCCTTGTTCAACCACCTTAAAATATAAATGTAGACCAATCTGTCACTACTTCTATCGTCGTAATTGATAATCTGATGTTGTTGTTGTTTCTAATACTTTTGTTGTTGCTATTGATTTCAATATCGCATCAATATTGCAACCACACATACCTCATACCAAGATCCACAAGAGAGTTCTCCAAATCAAATGCTTATGAATCACTAAGACATACACAGGAATCTCTCCTTGATTTCTTCATAATACACACCCTAACATACACAGGAAGACATACCTTCAACCTATAGTTGACTTGATTTTTAGATCTCTGATCTTCAACAACTTTTCTTAACAGTTTTGCGACCCTTACACTGCCTTCTCGTGGATGCCCGCACTTTTCCTCACTGCAACCCACGGATGTTTTCGCTTTTCCTCCCGAAACTTGTGGATTTACACAAGTAACCTATGTCTGTAATTTTTTCTCTGTATGCTCAGCTCCTGCAAACTTATTCCTTCACTAGACTTCGTTGACTTCCTCTCCCTGCCTTAGATATGCCAATATGTATTCACAAGAAGTAATTTTCCAATTGACTCTTCTCTATATTTTAATGAGGATATAATGATGATATGCAACTCACATAGGATATCATGATCACATGCAACTCACATGCAACTTGTTAACTTATGTTTACAATATCATGATCACATGCAACTCACATGCAACTTGTTAACTTCTATTTACAACCTCATGATTACATACAACTCACATGCAACTTGTTAACTGTTGTTTACAGTTACTTGAACATGCAACTGACATACAACTTGTTAACTTCTATTTACAACCTCTTTACCTTGACATGCAACTTGTTAACTTCATGTTTACAATCTTATGATGACATGCAACTTGTTAACTTCTATTTACAGTTACCTTAACATGCAACTGACATGCAACTTGTTAACTTATGTTTACAACTTTTTTACTTTGACATGCAACTTGCTAACTTCTGTTTACAGACTCACATGAAACTTATTAACTTTTAATTATAGTTACTTTAACGTTCAACTAACATGCAACTTGTTAACTTTTATTTACAACTTCTTTAATTTGATGTGAAACTTGTTAGCTTCTTGTTCAAGGCTTGACATCAATGACAACCAATCTTTCAACAATTCAATGATAACCAATCTTTCAACAACTAATCTTTCAATAATTGATATTTCAACAATTAATATTTCAACAATCAATCTTTCTACAATCTCTCTTTCAACATATGGTGCCACCAAAGCCCCTCACCTACTCCCTGGGTTTATTCCTGACAAACTTGTTTTTCCATAAATAACATACCAAACTTTGGTAAATGGGCTAGGTGTAGCCATAAACATATATATAAATATGATATGGCCACCACTAACCCTAAGGGTTGGTTCATGTTGTTTATTATATGTCAAGGAGGCACAGACAAAGGTTGACACCCTCGCCACCTTCCACTTCAGAGAAGAAAAATTCTGCAGGCACAACCCCATGAAGATCATTAGCAAACACTAACAAACCTACAATTATAGGTGGATTTATGAGTCTAAGCCCTGAGAAGAAGAGGAAATTCACAAAAAAACAATGAATTATGATGAGGTGATCTTCAGGAGGGGAGGAAGCTCCCAACATGAAGGCAGGATACAAGACGAAAGAGAAGATAGAGTTGAAGAAGAAAGGAAAAAAAAAAAATTATAAGCAAATAGCAAGGCAAAGGCTAAAGCAAAGCAGAGAAGAAAGGAAGAAGAGAAACAACACTAGAAGTATAAAGGAAAAGAAAGGATGAAGAACAAATGCAAAAATGAAGATCCCTCAAAGAGAAAGAAGAAAAATAAAAGAGAGAAGAGGAAGAAATGAAGAGAAAAGAAGAAAAAAATAAGAAAGAACGAGAAGAAGCAAAAGACATAGACCCAATGGACATCATAATACCATTAACATCTTCAGGCATGCCTCTAACTGGAGGACACTTTCCCCTAGAAGAATTGGGACTAGGGGTGTTCACACCGTCCAAGGTTGGAAAAGTGGAAAATATGAACTCCATCATATTTGATAAAAATTCAAGTGGGATTGTCCAACAGAACATTAGAAGATTTCTCATCTTTGGAGTTGCTCCACTTTCAGTCACCATAGGTAAGGTTGCGGTTGAGAATATCACAAAAGGTCCCTTGGTCATCGCTTCAAATGGTGTGGCTTTTACTCAAGCGTTCGAGCAAAACCTTAAGAACATGATGTGGGAAATCAAAGAGTATAAGGAAAGAATCAGGACCCTAGAAGAAGAAGAAGTGCTTTTACTTAGGCATTCAAGAAAAACCTTAAGAACGTGATGTGGGAAATCAAAGAGTATAAGGAAAGAAACATGACCCTAGAAGAAGAAGAAGAAGTGCAATCCATCAAGGGTGAAAAAACTAACATCCAGGAGTTTAGGTTAAGTTCCGAAGAAGTAAGGAAAGAATTTTGTAACTTGGAAAAACAAATGTATACTAGAGTGCAAGAGTTTTAGAAGAAAGCTTCTCAAATCCTAGCACAGTTGGCAAAAACCAATACCAAAAACATTGAATTTGTTGGGATAAGAATGGGCTTGGACGAGATGATAAAATATGCAAAGGATAATCCGAATGCCCCCAAAGTCCTCCCAAGGATGACTAGCTGGGAAAGTGAATTAAATTGTGTCGCCCTTTCTAACTGTCAACAAATAGGAGAAAAACTTGAAAGGGATTTGAAGAACTCCCTTTGTATATGTGCAGGGCTCCACTAGGCAACTATCATATTGTCAATCAAATGCCATTTTCCCCAAATTAGTGAGCTAGGAAAACCCATGCTAGATAAACAAATACATGCAAAACTGGAACAGGCCACACATTCCATAGAACTGGTTGCAGGGATCCCACATAGAACAACCAATGCCATAATGAACATCTAATAAAACTCGCAAAGTAAGAGTCTAATTCGCTCTTTCCTAGACAACCTAAAAAGGGACATGCAAACCTTATTTCAAAAATCGGAAGCCCATGAAGTTGCTTTGTAATATCTGTTATTCCATAGAATAATATCAATTTCAACTTACCATGAAATATGGGCATTATACATTAGAGATAAGGACAGGGGGTAATCATGAAAATAAAATTCGAGTTGTAGATTTCAGACTTATTTTTGTAAAGTAGGAAGAAAACAAAATAGGGGAGATCAAGAGTATGTAACTGTTACTTGGGAAATCAAGAGGTCCCAAGAAACAATTACCAAAATCAGCTATATATGCCAAAGAGTACCCACTTAGAAGAGGCTCTTTGATTCTGTAATTTTGGAAAACTATGTTTCTGATATTTTAATAGCAAGAAGCCCTCAGGGCTATTTTGATGGAGAGGAAACATTTTGTTGATGATTGTTTACCATGAACTGCTTCCAGTGGACTTCTAATTATTGTGAATTTTGTGAGGTTACGCTATTAATATATATAGTTTTCATATGTAAATCCTTACAATATGTTTTCTTCTTTATTATTAATGTTCTAAGATAAATTGATGGATAGACATAAACGAGTTATTGTAGCAGTATTCTTTGTGCATGCATTTATTCATGTATATATATTACTAGTCTTTGTCCCACGTGACAACTAACTATGTAGGGGTTATATGCAGGGATTGGTGACATTGATATCTGATTCATTTGATAGATTTATTGCTCCTAGCTAGGATAAGATAATTTAGATTTAATCTTCTGCATTTAGCATAGATCATAATTGCATAACCTACATTTTTACATTTCATCAATCACTCATACCCCCTCATACAAGTAATGGAAGCCAGGCCAAAATCTGGATGGGACTCCTATCCCAAACAATGTGACATCTAATTGGGAAACCACATCAAGGAGTACCCCTATTTGTTGAACGAAATTTCACCCGCGTCAACACTATGTATGTGTGAAACTATTTTATGCTTCTGCTATTTAATTTGAAGCTATTGTGTGATTGATGTAATGGTCTAAAATTTAATTTATGGTTAATTAAATTCATCAAGTTATTTGTTTAATTGATATCATAAGGACATTGGTCATCTATACTTGAAATTTTTTACATGGTATCAAAGCTAATTTCTCTTATTGAGATTCTCAAGGAATTGCAACAGTAAATCAACTACCAGAAAGAAGGATCAACAATTAGAGAGTTTCAAAACTAATTTTTAGATTTGGGAGTTTGTGCAGTAGATCTCAGAGATGGCATCAACTAGCCTTATATTTGATGACAAATTGGATTATGCCTCAAATTTCTTATCATGGGAGGTAAGGGTTACACTCTTTCTAAAAGAGAATGATCTCTAGGATATTGTTAAGGACGTCATTCCTTCACCTACATATTTGCAGCAGTTGGCAGCGCACAAGAAAATGGAAGTGAAGGCCAAGTAGATGATCTTGGATGCCATAAAGGTTCATTTGATCCCTCATATGTCTCAGAAGAATACAACAAAGGAGATATTCGATGCTCTGGTAAGTCTCTACCAAAGTGAGAACATAAATAAGAAGATGGTCTTGTGGAAAAAACTCAGATCCATACAAATGACTAGATTAGACTTAGTAATCGGTTACCTTATGAAGCTCAAACAGGTCATGATAAACTTGCAGTAGTTAGGGAGAAGGTTGCAAATGAAGAGCTAGTGAACATGGCATTGAACGGATTCCCAACTTCATGGGAACCATTTGTCAAATATATTTGTGCTC
>JASDQU010206659.1:0-23947 GCA_032191745.1 Picea mariana
TCATGTATTTCAAGGATTTCATTTTTCATGGAAATTTGATTCCAAGACAGACCCAGTTCACACATGGTATGCCGCTCTATGGAAGCAGAAAGCAATGTATCACTTTTACAAAGTTTGTGGTTCCTTTATACCTTCTTTCAAAAACCTTATGTTTGGAAACAGTACTTCAAGACTGTCGATGGAGGTGGAAATATTTTTAGATAAAAGGGGAAATTTTGAATCAAATGAACAATATAGCATAATTAGAGTTTATTTCTCTAGATAAGACCCAATATTTCTTATGTTTTATGTACCAGTTAAGATATTCATGGTAGAAGTTTGTAGACAATACAAATTTTGGGATGATTTCTTTTATCAAAGGAAGAAAAGGAAATTCATCCCATTTCCATGGAAATATTGAGAGATTTCATTGAAAAGTGCTTCAAAGATTGATGAATTTTCAACCCAATTCGACCAATATAATCTAAAATTGGAAAATAAAGTGAAGGGGTTTGACCCCCAACAATATTTCATGAACCATATGGTCTCTACAAGTTTCGATGCATCATACATAAACACTTGTATATATGGAGAAGAAGAAAACGATCAGAAAAACTCTTAAGAATTATTAGTTGCAGATCTTGAGACTATTATTAGTACACATGAAGCACATCGTCAACATGGAGGGTTATAAATGAAAGAAGTACAAAGTCTCAAAGTTCTTCTCAGAGAAATGGAACACCCAACTTGAGTTTGAAGTTGAAAGGAACATCAAGTCTGTTGGTTGTTGTCAAGCGATTTGTTGGAGAAAATATAAAAAAAAAGAATGTCCCTTATCTTAGAGGAATGGGATGTAGGGAATAATATCATTTCCTTTGGCTCCAAGTTAAACAATTTAAGAGAATATCTCTAGGAAGACTTTGATAATGAAGAAGGTTTTTATAAGGATGCTATTATCACATTTATATAAAAGGTTTTTGGTGTGGACGAAAAGAAAAGAAAAGAAGAAGATATACCTTCCCATGCTTGAATAAAATAGGTGAAATCTTTATGGATAAGAAAGATAAAAGTTTTTAAAGAAATATTGGATGATTGTGACGCTCGTCAAAAAGTAAGCATTATATCACAAATTGAATGAAATAGACTTGTAAAGAACTACACGGGAGGTCCGAGACCTGAAATTAATTTTAAATTCCATATTATGACAAGGAAACAGTTTGAGGAACACGTGGAAATATTAAAAGGTCTACTAGCTGAAAATGTTTATAATATAACTGAGTATATTGGATATGAAATTGAAAGTTGGTTGGAAAATTATATAAATAAAAATGAGGATATTGAAGATACACTCCACCAACTTTCGTTTAAATTAAGAGAATTAGAAGGTACAATATTTGAGATCAAAGTTAGACAAGAAATAAATGTTGCACCAATGAAAGAATATATTGAAAAGTGGTTAAAACAAGCCCTCATCAAAATAACTGAAGAAGATCAGTTAGAGGTAGTTGGTATTGGTTAAGCAACTGCAGAAAATGATGATACAATACGAAAATTATCAAGAAAATAAAAGAGAGGATATTCCATCACAGGGAGTAACATAGATCACATTCTTCCCAATTCATTTGTCTTCATGTTCAAAAAATCATCTAGTTGTGTTTTTTCGGTCCCAAGAAAAGCATAACCAATTTTTCGATCTTTCTGTTTTGTCTTGTTTTCAAGTCCAACCTTATCGCTATTACTTTTGTTTATTTCAAGGTCCACGGGAGCCTGATCCTAGTCTAAATTTGAACAAATGCATTTTATTTCTAAGACTATCAAAGACTTATTATTTTTTGTGGAATACTAGAGAACTACTTCGAGATTAACTTTAATTATATCTTTTGAAACTCTTATTTTGAGAATTGGATATTTGAATTTTCTCCTATCATATTCTCTTTTGAAATCAATGAAAAGACTCTTTTAAAGTTCTCTGATATGTGGGCCCTTCATCTTTCTTTCTTTGAATGTGATAAAAAATATTTGATATTGTGATGAATGTAAGACTCATGTTATATTTTTTGTAGTTATTATCTTTTTTCTGCAAATATATTATTTTACGGGTGAAGGTTCTTGGTCCACTTCTCAGAAATTTTTGATACATGTATATTATTTTCAATATTTTCATTTGCTTGAATGATAAATATTTGGAGTTTTCTATTTCTCACTCTCCTATTTTAATACCCTTGTCCCAAAATATTAAAAGATAAATCTTTAAAGAATACATAGGAGTACCACCTCTATAAAAATGAAGGGGGATTTTATCCTCATGAGGTTGTTGTTTCTATCTTGATTGATTCAAACATCAACATTTTTGGCGACCATACTAAGGACAAGAACAAAAAGTCGGTTTTAAGCCATAATTATTTATGACTCAGCCTCAACCCAACCAACCCCAGTTGCAAGTTGGATTAGGAAACCAAACAAGTGTTTTACATCAATGATATGATTTGGTGCTGAAGATAGCGTGAATTCGTGAAGAGATTGAAAGATCCTAGGAGACTCTTTCCCATGAGGAGGAAAGATAAATTGAAAGAAGTCAAAGAAGACAGGATAGAAATCGAAGATGGAACCATACATAGGACCAATAAAAAGGAGTAAAATTAAACAACTTTAGGAAATCAGACAAAATTCCACCACAGAAAAAGAAAAGGATCCAATCATCAGTGATAGAGAAGAAAGAAATGAAAACCATGAAAATCGTGAAGAAAGGAAAAGAGTTCCATGGAGAAGGTTTAGAAATAGACCTCTAAATATTCAGGGAGAACAACATCAGTTTCCAAATCTCCCACAAGGAGTGTTGCCAACATTTCCAAGAGATGGATCAGTGGACCCGAAGAAACACATAGATGAATTTTTGAGCATGTGCGAGATCCATTTGGTGGAACATGATGATGTAATGGTTATATTATTTCTTCAAACATTGATAGGCCAATCCTATGAATGGTACATGTCCATTATTACAAGATCTATTCATCATTTGATGATTTATAAGCCATGGTTTTTGACTATGTATGCTCCTCTTGTAGCATGTCATACTCTGCTAACATAATTCACCCAAATCCATTTGAAAAAGGGTGAAAGGATTCAAGATTTCAATTTTTTATTTTTAAGAACACTTAATAAGATCAAAGAAGATCAAAATCCAAATGCTCTAGTCATACTTGGTTGTTATAAAAATGAAATGCCCTCAAATGTGAAGTTTTCCATCATGGTTGCGCAAACTAAAGACCTAAATGATACAATGAATAAAATGACAAAAATGGAAGAAATCATGTTGGAAACATATGTAAAACCTGAAATTATTCCTGGAAAATTCCAAAGACAAATGGATACCCTTAGTATCTCAGATCAAGGAGCATCAACTTCAAGAAAAAATGAAGATCAAAGGGCATGAAACACTAAAAAAAAAGGAATTGGTGGAGGGATACTCAAAGGGGTAGTTCCTAATGTGACAAATGATCTAGACACAATGCAATAAACCAAACAAAGGATGGAGATAACACATATGAATCAAACTATTAGACAAATGAAAAATGAATTAACAAGACTAAGAAGAAATGGAAAATTTTGAATTCATATTTAGGAACAAAGGAGAAATACTATTCAAGAACATAGAATAGGAAATGATGGTATAAATTATGAATTTAGACATAGGGCACCTAGAGTGCCAAATAAAAATGTTGTGATTTTAGAAGAATTTTTTTAAGATGAGATAGTTGAAAATCAAGAGGATGATTTTGTTCAAGACAATATTCTTGAATCTGTACAGATAGATGAAATCAATTCATCCATGCATACATTTGATGAACATGAAGAAATTGATATCTCGCAAGACAATGATGTGAAAACAAGAACACAAAAAAACAAATTCAAAAGAAAAAAAAATGTGGAGAAAGAAAAGAAAACGATGAGATCAAATGTAGCAAAACCAAATAAGTAGCAGGCAGTTGTAAATCAAGCGAAGAATCCTCCACAATTGACATATTATGTGATTGATGATTTGAAAAAATTAAGAATCGCTCTACCTTTCATGGAAGTTGCCAAAATCCCAAAGCATAGGGAAAATAGTTTTAGAATCTTAGATGAACCAAGTTATAGAATTGAGGTTGTTGCATCAAATCCTAAGCAACATCAAAATATATTAATAGTTAGACCAAAAGGGAAAGTCCACGCTTTTATATTAAAATAGAAAATCGTGATTTGGTGTGTCATAATTGTTTGATTGATATTGGAGCAATAAATAATATCATCCCATCATCAGTAATAGAAGCACTTGGGATGAGTTGTATCAAGTATTATGAACCCGGGGAGAGTATCTATGCAATTGACTCAAGAAAATTCCCAATGTATGGAGAGATTAAAGACTTTTATGCTTGGATAATTGTTGCCCCACACATCACAACTTTATTCACAATTATAGTGGTGGATCTTCCTCCAGCCTATGGAGAAGTTCTTGGGAGATATTGGTCTTTGTTGATTGGAGGGTACATCATGAATGATGGGAGTTGTATGATGTTGCTGAATAGATATGGAACAATGATTGGAGTTCCTAAAGAACCAAGAAAGACATTTTATTTCAAGAAAAAGGACAATGAATTATTACAATATTATATTGATGCTAGTATAGGAAATTATGTTTTGCTTGACCCAGAGCAGACGGATATTTCAACACAAGAGGTAAAAAATTATTTTGAAGGATTTTGGAGGATTTATTTTGATGGTGCTTGTTGTAGCTTAAGGAGCAGAGTAGGAATTGCGTTCAAAAGTCCCAATTCAGTTATATATCCTCATGCTATCATGCTTGAATTTCCTCATATAAATAATAGGGCTGAATATGAAGCATTAATACAAGGAATGAATCTTGCACTTCAAATGAAGATTGAACATTTGATAATAACTTACGACTCTGAACTTGTAATAAATCATATCAGGAAGAAATATAAGATAAAAAAAAAAATAACAATTAATAATCTATGCCAAAAGAGTAAATGAATTAATGTATTCCTTCAACTCATTCAATATATCATTCATTCCCGAGGAAAGTAATCAAAAGGTTGACTCGTTGGCAGTTGTTGCATACTTTTTTAATCCTAATGGTTTTAAAAATCATAATACTTTTCAATTCAAGATAATTTTCAAGCCATCAATACCTGATAATCACGATCATTTGCAAATGTTTGAAAATGATGAACAACTGGTTGATTTTCTTGTTGATAGAGATGAAAGTCTTGATGATCCTGAAACAATTCTGAAAAAATGTATCGATTTTGAGTCTATCTTTACGAGAGATGTTCAAGTAGAAATACCAAACTTGAAGGAAGAAGCATCCACCAGGAAAGTGAAAGAAAATCAAAAAGTAAATATTGGGGCTAAAGAATCTCCAAAATATGTAAATCTTGGAATTAACTGTATGCAAAAAGAGATTGATCAGTTTGCCTCCTTGTTCAAATATTTTTTTGATGTTTTTGCATGGACTTACAATGAATTGAAAGCATATGATAAATCTATATTCCAACATATCATACCGTTAAAAGAAGGGACACAACCATTCAAACAAAATATGAGAATAATAAATCCTAAATTAAAACCCCTCGTGAAAATTGATCTGGAGAAGTTGAGAAAATCTGGAATAATATTCCCAATTAGACATTCAGAATGGTTGTTGAACCCTGTCATCATAAGAAATAAAAGTGGAGAATTTTTTTGTGTGTGTTTATTTTTTAGACTTGAACAAGTTGAGTATTAAATACAATTATCCCCTTCCTAACATGGAAATGTTGCTTCAACAAGTCATTGGTTTAGCTTTGATGTCCATGTTAGATGGATTTTCAGGATATAATCAAGTGTTGGTCGCATAAGAATATAGACCAAAAACTACTTTCATTACACCTAGGGAGACATATGCTTATGCCTGCATGCCCTTTGGTTTGAAAAATGCATGAGTGTCCTTTCAAAGAGATATGGACCATGCCCTCAAGGATTTTATCGGGAGATTCATGGATAAATACCAAGATGATATTACCATTCATTATAAGATAAGAGAAAAGCACATTCAACATCTAAGAGAAGTTTTTGAAAGATGCATATTATATGGAATATATCTTAATCCAAATAAATGCTTGTTTGTAGTCTCATAAGGGAAACTTTTGGGACATATAGTCATGAAATAAGGAATATATATTGATCTAGATAGATTATGGTCTATCAATGAATTAAATCCTCCAATCTCAGAAAAGGGAGTACAATCATTTTTTGGCAAAATAAACTTTGTAAGAAGATTTTTTTTTTCCTCAGAAAAAAGCGTAATTTTCATTATGATAATCAAAATTACATTCTATAGATACACCTTTTGGTGTATTCTTGTGATATAGTATGTCTACATACTTCATATTGGGTGGTTATTTCTTCTTCATCCCGTGGGATTTTACATAGTCATTCCCAAAAAATATGTAATGCTACAGTGTACTGAGTACAGTCCTCAGTTTACATAGTATCCTTCATAGATTTTGTATCCAAAATCTTGTAGAATTACATTCATTTACAAAAAAGTTATTTGTTGTTCCTATGTTTGTTCGTTTATGGACTTTGTGATATTCCAGTGGCCCATCTCCATGTATGTGCCCTTTTTCGAAGCCCTGTTCGCTTCTTTATTCCTTTCCCTGTAGACATGTTGGCAGGAAAAGAAGTCAAAAATTTTCTACAGTGATTTTATGTCTTCCACAATATTGGCAAGTTTGATATTGGCAAGTCTGATTATTGCATCTTTGAGTTCCATTTATCCAGTTTATTGCATTTTTTGAGTCTCCAAAAACTGATAATTGTTTGCAGTCTTTTTCAAGGGAAAAAACCATGAGAAGTTTGAAGCTCATTAATTCCGCATAATTATTAGTTCCATTTCCCAATCCAGAAGATAAAGTGAAGTAGTGTGTGTCTGAGAAGTATAGTAAGCATCCTCCTCCACATGTGTAGTGTTGGGAAGCTCCGTAAAAAAATCCCCAAGGTGTGGATTTTTCTATGTACACTTCTTTTATTACTCTGTTATTTTTTCTTTCTTTTGAGGGAAAGGAAGAGAAAATTGATAGACTGTTTAGTGAGGTTTTCTCATGAGAAATAGTCGCCTCTTTGAAGATGGCTTCATTTCTTGCTAGCCATACTCCCCAAGTGATCAGTAAAGGGATTAATCTGTAAGTTTTGTAAGAGGAGTTTTCCCACCAGTTCTTCCAGGGTTGTTTCAAGGTGTGGCCTTCCCACTGAAAAGGGAATTTCAGAGTGCATGAAACTCCTGCCCAGACAAATTTTAGATAAGTTTATTCAAGAAAGAGATATTATGTTGTTTCTCTCTCTATCTTGCACAGTGGGCATCTGCTTGGTCCGGAAAATTTTCTTTTTTGTAAAATATCCCAGGTTGGGGCTTTATTTGAAAGCACACACCACTAGAAGAGTTTTGCCTTAGCAGGACCATTGATCTTCCAAATCTTTTTCCACCACTAGATCGGTTCAGCTTCTGAGATTTCTTGTATTAGTTGTGAATAACCTTCCTTTGGAGTGTAGATGCTAGACTCATTTTTGTCCCAAAACAGTTCGTCTTCTTGTTCTCTTATCCTGATTTGTGAACGAAAAAGGGCATTTCGATAGTTCTCCAATTCTGTTGAATCATCAGTGTTTAAATTAAGAGTAGAGGCAGTTTTCCACCCTTGATCCCAAAGGGCAGTGGAGGGCTGGTCAGCAAGTGTGTTTAAGGAGTTCAATCATTTTTTCTTTAAAGTGGCTAGTAGCTGATCTGAGAGTAAGTGTTTTCCTTTGATTCCTGTCCAAGTATCAGTCCCTAGCCTTACTCGGAGTCTGTTTACTACCTTCCAAGCAAGACCACCTTATATTACATGGAAAGATTTTATCACTGCCTTCCAAATTGTTGAGGCACCTCTAAGAGTTTTATGAGTTCTTCTGATCCAAGACTCCAAGGTGTTTGGTTCAATGTATTTTTTGATGACAACATTTTTCCAGAGACTGTTTGTAGAAAAAACGTGCCAACCCCCTTTAGCAGCTAAGGATTTGGAGAAAACATATATATTTTTTAGGCCCCAACCGCCTAAAGATTTTGGGACAGCAATCCTTTTAAATCTTACCCAAGGAGTCACATTTGTATCTTTATTTCCACTCCATAGAAATCTGAAAGAGAGTTTTCTAGCTGCCTCCAAAGTTCCTTTTGGGATCCATGACAGAGACATCCAAAAGACTGGGATGGCTTCCAAAACTGATTTTACTAGTACCAATCTACCAATTCTGGAAATCCATTTGTGGCTCCATGAACATAACCTTTTTTCTAATTTCTTCAATATCCAAGACCAATCCTCCTTTATGTAATCATTTGGTTTCAAAGTGAATCCCAAGTACTTGAGTCCTTCATCAATCGTTTTCTCTTCAAAAGCAAAGTGAAGTTTGTATCGACTTTTTTCCATTTCTGAGAGACAAAAGGTTGTGAGAGTAGACTTTCCTTCATTTATTATCATTCCCGTAGCTTTGTAGAAGAGTTTCAGAATGTTATTTAGATTGCCAACTTCCCCTCTAGTTCCTGCAGAGAAGACAAGGATGTCGTCTACAAAGAGAAGGTGGGTTACATGAAGAGTATTGGAAATATTGATGCCTGGAAAAGACCCAGATCATTTTTCCACTGCTAAAGCCCTACTTAATCCTTCAACAACAAGAAGAAACAGAAGAGGGGAAAGTGGACAGCCTTGTCTTAAGCCTCTTTCAGATCTAAAAAAGTCTGTGTCTAGCCCATTTATGAGGACTGAGAAAGTTATAGTTGTAATACAGCACATGATCCATCTGATAAATGGAACTGTAAAGCCTAAATGTGTTAAAAGAAATCGTAAATAGAGCCAACTTTCCCTGTCATAGGCTTTGGAAATATCGATTTTAAGAACCACACTCTTTGGCTTCCTGGTCTTTATGTTGTGTAGGGATTCCTGTGCCACTCCAATTGCTTCGTGTATTTACTTGCCCTCTAGGAATCCAAATTGTTCAAAGGAGATTTTGTCATAAAGTACATTCTTAAGTCTTCTGGCTATGACTTTGGAGATGATCTTGTAGATGCAATTACACAGGGAGATAGGTCTAAAGTCATCCAAGGTATCTGGGTTGTCCTTCTTTGGAATAAGGGCTATAAAAGTTGAATTTAAACTTAAAGGCATTTTTCCAGTAAGCCTTGTCTCTTCAACTAGGCTTAGTATATCTTGTCCAATAGAATCAAAGAAGCCCAGGAAGAACTCAATTGTCCATCCATCTGGTCCTGGGATTTTGTCCTTTTGAAAACTATTCAATATAGCCTTAAGTTTTTCTAGTGTTACCTTTTCCATAAGCATTATATTATCTTCCTCACTAGTAAAGCTTGGAAGTTACTGTACCATTCAAATCACTTCTTTAATAGTGGCGTTGTTTTCTACTTTGTAGAGATCCTGGAAGAACTTTTTTCCAATTTTTTCCATTCCTTCAAAGGTATGTTCCTTTTTTTCGTCTTGATCCTTGAACTGCCAGATTGAGTTTATGCACCTTCTGCCTTTTGCATATGCTTGGAAGAATTTTGTGTTCTCATCTCCACTCTTCAACCAGGTGGCTCTGCTTTTTAATCTCCATGTATCTTCTTTTTCCTTTAGTAGTCTGTTTCTCCTTTCTTCCAATTTTAGCAGACTTAGTTTGGCATTTGTTATATCAAATCCTCCACCCTGATCTTCCGAAATAAGGTTTAATTTTGATTCTAGTTCCTTTAGTTCCAAATCCTCTTTTAGGAGTTTCTGATGTTCCCATGTCTTCGTTTTCTCTTTGATAATGTGTAGGTTTTTTACAAAGTGTAGACCTGCCGTCTCATTGCTTCTTGGGTTATAGTATTGCCAATTTTCCTTAACCAACTTTAAAAAAGTTTCATTACTGAGCCAGGTTCTATTGAATTTGAAAGGACTGGGTGTCTTATCCAATCCATTTCTTAGTTCAAGGAAAATTGGGTAATGATCCGAGATTCCCCTGTGTCCTATCCATTGTTTTAGTTGAAAGGATTTTTCAAGAAGTGTATCCTTTATCAAAAAATGATCCAGTCTTTTTGCAATGATGTGTTCTCCCACTCTGTTGTTTCTCCAAGTTGGTTTGAATTTAACCGGCTCAATATCCAGAAGATTGTGTTTATCCAGTTTTTGTGTAAAGTAGGTCGAGAGGGGGTCTGATCTTGCATGGGATCCCCAAACTTCTTTAATTCCTAAAGAGAAATTTAAGTCTCCTCCTAGGATTCAGTGTTTTTCTTTTAGGAAGGACTTGTTGAAGACAGTGTCTCAGTAAGGGCCTCTATTGTGACAGGGGCCATAGATGTTTACAATATTGAGGGGGTCTTTAAGTTCTTTTGAGAAGATTGTGATCCCAAGTCCAGATTCAAAACCCCAATGGTTAAGAACTTTTATAGTGCGACAATTCCATCCAATAGCTAGTCCTCCAGATCTCCCAATAGAGTCCAAGGTAATGAAGCTCTACTCTGGTAAAAGCAAAGGGAGTCTGTTTTCAACTTCCACCCCTTCCCCCAAGGTTTCTTGAAGGAGAAGTACATTCAGATGTTCTATGAGAATCATACTTTTTAGGGATGGTTTTTTTAGGGGACCAGCCAAACCCCTACAATTGAAGGAACAACACTTCATCAAGGCCCCTTTCCCAGAATTCACCTTGCTCTAAGTGCCCTTTCAATAGAGACCTGTTTCCCTGCTAATAAGTCAATTTTGGCTTTCTTCTATGCTTTTGAGAAGAAAGATTTCCTGCCTCTGTCGGTTTTTTCTGCTGGAGTCGAGTCTGATGCTAAACCTCATGTGTGTTCTCTATTTTGTGATATTAAGAAGTATCTTCTTGTGGAGGTGTCTGTCAAAGAAGTAGTGGACTCATCTGAGGCAGGGGTAGGAGAAGAAGCGGTTGTACCGGGGGGAGGAGGGAGGAAGAGGAGGTCGGGGAAAGAGCTGGGCAACGAGGGTTCAAGGAAGGAGGTGGAAAGGGGGGTTGAAGAGAAAACAAGGGAGGGAACGGGGGAAGGGAAGGTGAGAGTAGCCACTCGGGACTTTTAATAGAAAATTTATTTATTAAAACGGTAATAGAGGGGGCAGGGTTAGATGGGGTACCCATGACCAGGAAGGAAGAGTCTTCTGTCTGAACCAGAACTGTAGGTTAATGATTACCTATTTCGAGAGACCTGCGATGTCGTGAGGGAAGACTATGACAGTCGCTCACAATGATTCTAGGGGGCGTGCAATAAGGCAAGGTCCTCATTCCTTAGAGGCCCTTAGTCTCCCACAAGATCACCTGACGGAGTATTGACTCCAAGGGTTTGAAGTCTACCAAATTCATTCAAGAGGTGAGTGGCACCCTTGGAGCACGTAGTGCGTCTTGAAGGACATGTCACACAAATAAAACGGAAAGAGGTGAGTGACACCCTTGGAGCACGTAGTGTGTCTTGAAGGGTATGTCACGCAAATAAAATGGAAGGAGGTGAGTGGCACTCTTGGAGCACGTAGTGCACCCTGAAGGGCACGTCATGATTTAACTATGATAAGTCAATAAATCTAGTGCCTAGAAAACTATACCTCCTTAGGACCTGGTCGGCCTTAATATATATGATGGTATGAATAAAGTTTAATAACTAAAAGTTCCCTTAAAAATTGTCGCCTAGCCTAGTGAAATTAAACCTAGGTCTAAGTAGAACATGTGGATAAAGAAAAACTAAATAAACATGTAACAAGAAGGGGGGTAAGAAATTCAAACTTAATTATTAAAGTAAAAACTATAATGGGGGATTAAATTTATTAAAAGGGTAAATGGTTGTTTTTATCTACACATGCTAAATTGAGTTTTAGTTAAAAAGGAAAAAAGGGGGAAACTTAAAGAAAAGGGAAACTTAACGAAAACGTTGAATGTCTAACTTAGTAAGGAATCTACCCTTTGGAACAATCTATTTATGAACTCAACTAGGAAATAAGTAAGGCGTAAGTCATTTAAGAATTGTAAGGGAATAATGGGACACCGAGGAGTGTTTTTAGGAACGCTTTTAGGTGGGTAAGGGAAATAGACAAATTTAATTAATTAATAAATTGATTTTCTGGTGCAACTAGGGGATCGGGCGACATGTGTACGGGGGAGGTTTTTCCTAATTAAATAAAAGAAAAAGGAATCTAATGAGGATTTGGGAAACTAATGACTAAGAAACTCTATAAAAAGGATGGTGGAGGAGGAGTATGGATCACAGTTGGCTTATGTAATGTTACGCTGCTCAAATTTCATCTTGATTGAACTTTCTCTTGTGGGAGTTGGGATACCTAGCTCGGGTAACGAATGGTAGCTCGACCTTGTGAGGTGAGCTGGGTGCTAGAATTCTCTGGTATTGTGTGTGTGACCCCTTTGCGGCTCAGGGGGATCAGGGGGAAGAAGAGTACCCCTAGCATCGGTTGGGAGGTACCAGTGAGGTCTCGGTATGCATGTGCAAAATTGTATTGAATAATAGCTCAATTTCTTGTTCACACGTTTCTTTATTTTCAAAAGCTAGCTTGTGTAGATGCTATTAAAAGACAAAGACTCGTTTAGTTATGCATATGAATTTTTATCTGGGAGGCAGTGCGTAGTGTGAAATTGAAAAAGGATCACTAAATTTTTGTTTCTGAGCTTGGTTTCATTACTATGTTTTATTGTAGTTTTCAGTTCTGGTTAGGATTATTACTGCGTTGTATTATTACCGAGGAAGACTGCATTTTGGTTCTCGGGCCGTTATTTTATTTTACTCTGCATTTTTGTTGTTTTTAACCCAAGGAAATGGTGTTTTTATCTTCGGTTCCTTTATCCTTAAAGTTATTAGTCCGTTCCTGAGTAGTTGGCCAGGAGATGAATCGACTATCTTTCACTCCGATGTTAAAGATTTAGATTCAAATTCCCTGCTTTCCTGTGCATGGATAATAAGTGTAGTATAATTTCTCTGCCCAGCAAGGAATTCTTTCGTAGGCATTTATTCCCTTCATTGCTCTGCGATTAGTGTTGTGATTTATTCTCTGCGTTTCGTTTTTAATTTGCCTAGCAAATCCATTGCTTGTACAATGAATTTCCTCTTCATTGCTCTGTTATTTTTGTGTTTTACTCTCTACGTATTGATTCTTTACGTTTTGATTCTCTGCGTTTTAATTCTCTGCATTGTGATTCTCTGTGTTTTGATTCTCATAGTTGTATTGACCCTCTCTGTATAGATTCTCTGTGTTTTGATTCTTTATGATTTATTCACTGTAATTCCTCTAAGAATAATTTCCTTAACTCTTAATGAAATCCCAACTATAAATGGATTTACACAATAGTTGGTGCCACCTTAAAATACATTTAACTGCAGAGGGTCAGGAAGAGCCTTCTTCCATTGGTTCCACTTTTTCCATGCTTGTTGCTTCTATGTCTAGGTGGATGGTGCTTGGATCCATAAGACCCCTATCATAGTGTATGATGTTCGACCTCGGGCTCACTTCTTTGCATCAAGAATTAATTAATTCTCATAGCATGATATTTTGTCCAAACTTGTATGAATGCAATTGCTTTTCTTTTATGTTTTAGCAGTATTTAGTCTGACATTCAAGCTTGACCATTACATAGTTGTTTGTGGGCGTGGTATCAGAATGGGAGAGCAACAATTAGTTGTTTGGTACTGGCAGGCCTCAAGCATTACTAATCTTTCCTATAGTTCAATCACACCTGGAAATTCTCACGTGAAAATCGTAATCTCCTCATCGTAATCGAGTAGAGAGTTAACGTGAAATTCTATTTTCACCTGAGTAGTCTGAGTTTACCGTGGAAATGTTTTCTTGTCAAATCGGCCTTATGTCATTTCTGTCAGTTCTTTATTTTTTATATCGGTCTATATTTGCGTGTATCAGTTCTTTATATCAACATTTTAATTGATATATCAATTATGTATTTGCGTGTATCAGTTCTTTATATCAACGTTTCAATTTCTATATCAGTTTTGTATTTGTGTCTATCAGTTCTTTATATCAACGTTTATTTGCTATATCAGTTCTTTAATTTCTTATATCACATATGATTAATCTAGCTCTCAAATACATTTCTATTATATAGAGAATTAAGATAGATTATCCCTACACTTGAATTTTAGATATTCTTCAATTTATTCTTGTTTTATAGTGTTGGAGAATGGATCATGATGTAGCTAATTGCATATACATTGATGCCTTGATTTATTGAATTTTCCAGTCCAGAAATTGCACCTATATTCTTTAATTTCTTATGTCACTTATGGTTAAGAAAACACTCTAATATTACTTCCATTATATAGAGAATTAAAATGGAATATCAATGCACATGAATTTTATAGATATTATTCAAATTATTTTTGTTTTACAGTGTGGGAGACTTCATTGATAAAATGTGCCTCTTAAGAAAACAAGAAATCCTTCGACTAGTTGCGCAATTTAATTATTGAATGATGTCACCTTGCATATTGTTGATTGGGTTCTCGTGTACAGTCTTTGTGTATTATTGATAGTTAATTCGGTCTCCTAGAGCATTGGATTTTGCTTGGGTTAAAGGATTAGATGTCGTTTGTGCTTGGGATTCTTGTGTGCTCATCACACTGGAAACATGAATCCTTAAGTGGGGATCATTGTGTGCATTGATCGATAGCGCATATGAAACCTGGCTTAGGGTCATGCCCCTTTCGATGTGGATGTTGTTTTTTTTGCTTATGAGGTTGAACCTGATTGTAACGTTTAATAGCGGTCTCTCGTTCGTCGGGAGGGTTCTAGCTACTTATATTGGAAGTTGTTGTGTTGGAATGATTGATGTTTCTTATGTGTCCTAGAGGTCATAACTTGATAGAGTAGGACGGTCAGGTAGTCATTTTTATTTGTCTATTTTATTTTTGTATGTTACATCTAGTGTCATAACATGCTAGTGTGTTGGGTCATTAATTTGTTTGTTGCCTTAATTGTGTGCATTGTGTTCGTCGTCGAGTTGTGTTGATCGACAATTGTCATTGTTTCCTTCATGTTCATTTAAAAAAAAATTATGTTGTTATGCATCGCATGTTGTCGTAACGACGAGGGTCATTACATATGGTATCAGAGTGGGCTCAACTAGCGACTGTGGATCGCCATGCTTTCCACTATAATAAACCCTTGAGTAATAACCTAGTTCTAATTACAAATGTAACATGTCCATGCAAGATATTGATTAGAGGATGCCACAGAGGTTTGCAATGTGGTTCCGTGGAAGGAGGTGCGATGCCTCCAGAAGTGCTCACGCTCGCGAAGTCTAACCCCCAAGGGGAAGAACAAGTCCTTGGGATGGATTTGATTGTTGTAAGGGGTGATGATGGTCTAACAAGTTCCTTCCAGGGAATTTCATAGGCCTTGATTCACCATCTGTACTGAGATGAGGCCAGGGCACCTGTACCCCTGAGGGTCCACAGCCTGACCCAGCCTGTACTGTTAGCATTCACTGAGAGCTCGAGAGGGATGAGTTATCAAGTCCACGAGTGTCACGTATGGCGTAGCCACTGAGGGATGGTTGGATAATATGGAAATGTTATTTTCACTTCGTAACTATACCTCCAACATGAAGGTCCGCATGGAAGTCTTTCAACTAAAGGGAAGATGCTACTGCCACAACTGAACATGGTCGTCGAAGACGTGTCATGAAAATTGTTTGAGGAATGGTTTTGAGAGAGGTATCTGTCTAAGGAATTCATTGAGCATCATCTCAACGCATTCAATTCCTTGAGACAGAGTGGTCGTATGATGCCCGAGTACGAGGCCCACTTCTTGGAGTTGCTTCAGTATGCTCCACACCTGAATACTGAGAAACTTAAGGTCAACAAGTTCGTGTTTACCATTAATTTCAACATTCGTGAAAAGGTTAGGATTATGATGCCTCAAACCTTGCATGATGTTGTTCAGAAGGCCCTCATAGTAGAGGAGGAGCTTATTAGTGGGGGTCAGAGCATAACTCCAACGAGGCCAAAGGGGCAGGTGTCATCTAGTGCACAGCAACATCAGACACCAGCTAGATATTCACCAAGATATCATGGCTTCCAGAGAGGATCCACTTTCACTAGACCTCGGTGACCAATGCCTCAAAAGAATACTCCTTACTGAGGACCACAACACCAATAGCAATGTCGACTGCAGTAGCAACAATTTAGGCCTGTTCAAAAAAAATAGACTAGGGTTCCAGGTCGGTGGGTCGTCAGCTTCTACTTTGGGTACCAGGAGTACTAGATCGAATAAAGGGTGTTGGACATGTGGGGAGCCTCATTACCAGCGTGGCTGCCTAGTGGAGAGGACCAAAGTATCTGGATCATTTAGACCCACTACCATGGGAGATTTGGGCAAGGCCCATAGGATTCATGCAGCAGTGAATAACCGTCGAGAAGAGCACCATTCGACTGTGCTCGAGACGATAGGTATCATCGCTGACCAGAACCTTAGTATTTTGATAGATCCAGGTGCTACAGAGATTTCTATTTCTGGTGCAACGCTAAAATGAATTTATGTAAAGGAAGTCAAACAAGACGAGTTTAGCCTTGTAGAAATGGCTTCAGGAGCCAAACAAAAGGTTGGTGGGAAGGTTACAGGTTGTAGCCTTAACTTGGAAGATTTTTTCACTAGGGCCAACCTGTACATCACAACCTTAGGGTCTTATGATGTCGTGATCGATATGGATTGGTTGGAATCACATGATGTGATACTCAAATGTAAAATGAAACGGTTGACCTTGGTCGATGATGAGGGACAGAGACCCATGATTGTAGGTCAAAACCAGGAAGTCTCCTTGAGGTTCATCTCTTACTTGCAGCTACAGAAGAGCATGCGCAAGGGATGTAAGATTTATGTTATCCTTTCGTTAAACGAGAAGGGAGTAGCGGAAGGTTTAGAACACCTTCTGGTGGTGAGAGAGTTTATGGACATCTTCCCTGAGGAGTTACATGGGATGTCGTCGAAGAGGGAGTTTTAATTTACCATCGACCTAAAACCAGGAACTGAACCGATAGCAAGAACGCCTTATCGGATGTCGACCCTGGAGTTATAGAAGTTGAAAATGCAACTGAAGGAGTTGTTGGACCTAGGACTTATACGTCCAAGTGTGTCACCGTGGGGGGTGCGTATTTTACTTTCATATAGAAGAAGGATGGGTCATGGAGACTCTGCATTGACTATCGTCATTTGAACAAGGGAACGATCAAGAATCAATATTTGTTGCCAAGGATAGATGATCTGTTTGATTAGATGAAGGGTGCGATGGTGTTTTCAAAGATCGACTTAAGATCAAGGTGTCACCAATTATGGATCAAAGAGGATGACATCCCTAAGACCTTCTTTAATACAAGGTTTGGACATTACGAGTTTACTATTTTACTGTTCGGACTTATGAACACCCCAAGGCTATTTATGATTTTGATGAACGGGGTGTTCCATGAATACTTGGACAAGTTCATCCAAGTATTCATTGGCGATATTTTGATTTACTCTCAGACGATGGAGGAGCATGACGATCAATTACGCATGGTACTATAGTGTCTACGAGAGAACAAATTGTATGGGAATTTTTCTAAACGCTCGTTTTATCAATCAAAGATTCACTACTTAGGGCATGTCATCTCTGACGAAGGTATCATTGTGGATCCAGAAAAGGTCAAGGATATTATGTAATGGCTTGTGCCGACGAATGTCCCCAAAGTGTGTAGCTTCTAGTTTTAGTGGGATACTATCGACAGTTCATTGAAGGTTTTTAGAAGATAGTGAATTCGATCACGGAATTGCAAAAGAAGAACAAGAAGTTTGTTTGGACCAAGAAATGCATGGAGGCTCAAGGAGTTGTTGATGAAAAAACTGATACTAAAGGTCCTTGACATTGACACAGAATTCTTGGTATGCGCTGATGCATCCAAGGAAGGCTTAGGCAGAGTCTTGATGCAAGACAGTTGAGTGATCGCTTACATATCGAGAAAGTTGAGAAGGCATGAGGAGAACTATGCGACGCGGGATTTGGAGTTGTTAGCCATTGTTTTTTCCTTGAGATTTTGGAGACACTACCTTATTGGAAGGAAATTCGAACTAAAAATGGACCGTTGTGGACTACAACACATCTTTAAGCAGAGCGACTTGAACGCATGAAAACGACGTTGGTCGGAATTTCTTAGTGAGTATGAATTCGAGATTACTTACATAAAAGGAACAGTGAACATAGTGGTGGATGCATTGAGTCAGAGACCACGCATATTTTCGGTGATTCCTCTTCAGATGAATCTACGTGAAAATATCCTAAGTTTACAGCGCGATGATGACTGGTACAAAGAGGTCAAGATTTTTTTCAGGAAAAACACAATGATGGTACCAAAATTTATGGGATTTATTGTGGACAACGACAGATTATTGAGATTCACAATTTGAATTTATGTACCACCCTATGACGAGTTGAGGATTTTGATCCTAAACAAGGCTCATAGAGCAGTGTACATGGCTCATCCTAGAGTCACGAAGATGAGGGCAAACCTTAAACCCTTATTCTTCTGGAAAGGAATGAAGGTAGACATAGTCAAATACATGGAAAGATGTATAGAATATCAATAGGTGAAGGATAAACATAGACATATGGAAGGATTAATACAACCACACACTATTCTAGAATTGAAATGGGAGGTAATTTCGATGGATTTCATTGTTGGATTTCCACTGACGGCAAGGAGACACGACTCGATTTTTATGGTAGTCGACACTCTGACAAAGAGTGCTCATTTTATTCCTGTGTGTACGACGTATCAGGCACCTGACATAGCTAGAGTTTTCATTAGTGACATTGTGAGGCTGCATGGCATGCCTAAGAGGATTTTATCTGATAGAGGATCGAAGTTTACAAGACGATTTTGGACTAGTTTCCAAGAGGCCTTGGGAACCTAGCTTAAATTTAGTACCGCATATCATCCAAAGACAAATGGGCAGATCGAATGAACAAACCAAATCTTGGAGGATATGTTGCGTATGCACGTAATGGACCAACACAAGCATTGGGAGGAATTATTTCCACTGGTAGAATTTGCATATAACAACAGTTACCAAATCACCATTAAGATGGCGCCTTTCGATTTTCTTTATGGACGACCGTGTCAGATGCCTTTGAGTTGGGATCATCTTGAGGATAGGGTCATGGTGGGACCAAAAGTGATCCAAGAAATGGAATATCAAATGAAAACAATAAGGCAAAGGATAAAGGAAGCACGGGGTCGACATAAGAGTTATGTCGATGTGCATCGTGTCGATCATAGTTGAAGTTGGTGATCGAGTCTTCTTGCGGGCGAAACCACATAAGAGTTTAATCAAGTTTGGAAAGGGTGCTAAAATCTTTCCTAGGTTCGTGGGACCTTTCGAGATTGTGGAAAAGAAGGGGCCCATGGCCTATCGACTAGTCTTGCCTAATTCTTTGAGGTGTATGCACGATGTTTTTCACGTATCTATTTTGAGACATTATTTAGCGATCCTACACATGTTATTGACATGAGTTCCTTGCAGGTATCTGACGAGGGTGCGCTCACGGTGGATCCAATATGAATCCTGGGCATCGCATTCAACATCTATGGAATCGAACAATAGACCAGTTCAAGGTCCAGTGGGACAGCTATAGTCCACACTCGATGACCTTGGAGGACGCATATGATATGCGTCAGCAGTTTCCATTTATGTTTGATAGCTAGACATATGATATTGTGATACACTTTGTTTCTCCACTTATATACTATGAAACTTCAGGATGAAGTTTAAAAAAAGAGGGGGTGTATGTAACATCCCTCTCTTGCATGCACTAAGTGGACTTATTCTTTGAGGACACTTGTGTGTAAGTGATCTGGGTCATTATACTATTGGTTGTTTTGATTATGATTATGAAATATTTTGGATTTGATGATTGTTATTTTGTTGTATTTACATAGAAAAGTGTTATTGATTGGGTTCTCCTGAGTGTGCAAGACTCTAGAAGTTGAGGATGATGAGGCATCGATGAAACCCCTTGGACTCCAGATCAAGTCAGGGAGTGGATTGTTAGGTTCTAAATGTTGTTGATGTGACATATGTACATATGATTATATAATATGATGTTGATTGTTTTTGCTGATATGATTTGTTGATGGATGCAGGCTGACGATAGCTTGCCGACCAGACTTACAATTGGAGTAAAGGGGTCACACATGAAAACCAGAGACATAGAGGGAGATGTGTGGCAGCATCCCTACCATAGCCTACTAGCACTCTCATTGTGTCTCGAACTATATGTTAACGATTACCTAGTTCGATAGACCTACGATACCATGAGGGCAGACTGTGACAGTCGGTCATGAATTCTAAGGGGCACGCAATAAGGTAGGGTCCTTATTCCTTAGAGGCCCTTAGGTCTCCCACAAGATCACTTGACGGAGTATTGACTACAGGGGTTTGACGTCTACCAAATTCATTCAAGAGGCGAGTGGCACCCTTGGAGCACGTAGTGCATCTTGAAGGGAACGTCGTGATTTTAACTATGATAATTCAATAAACCTAGTGCCTAGAAAACTATGCCTCCTTAGTACCTGGTCAGCCTTAAAATAGATGATGGTATGAATAAAGTTTAATAACTAAAAGTTCCCTTAAAAATTGTCACCCAACTTAGTGAAATTAAAACCTAGGTCTAAGTAGAACATGTGGATAAAGAAAAACTAAATAAACATGTAACAAGAAGGGGGCTAAGAAATTCAAACTTAATTATTAAAGTAAAAATTATAATGGGGGATTAAATTTATTAAAAGGGTAAATGGTTTTTTTTATCTACACTTGCTAAATTGATTTTTAGTTAAAAATGAAAATAGGAGGAAACTTAAAGAAAAAGATGAATGTCTAACTTAGTAATGAATCTACCCTTTGGAACTTTCTATTTATGAACTCAACTAGGAAATAAGTAAGGCGTAAGTCATTTAAGAATTTTAAGGAAATAATGGGACACTAAGGAGTGGTTTTAGGAATGCTTTTAGGTGGGTGAGGGAAATAGAAAAATTTAATTAATTAATAAATTGATTTTCTGGTGCAACTAGAGGATCAGGCGACATTTGTACAGGGAGGTTTTTCCTAAATAAATAAATGAAAAATGACTCTAATGAGGATTTGGGAAACTAATGACTAAGAGACTCTATAAAAAGGATGGCGGAGGAGGAGTATGGATCACAGCTAGCTTGCGTAATGTTGCGCTTCTCAAATTTTATCTTGAATGAACTTTCTCTTGTGGTAGTTGGGATACCCAACTCGGGTAACGAGTGGTAGCACGACCTTGTGAAGCGATCTGGGTGTTAGCATTCTCTAGTATTGTGTGTATGGCCCCTTTGCAGATCAGGGGGCTCAGGTGGAAGAAGAGTACCCCTAGCATTGGATGGGAGGTATCGTTGAGGTCTCATCGGTCTTCTGGTTCTTCGCATTTGGCTACGATACGCATGTGCAAAATTGTATTGAATAATAGCTCAATTTATTGTTCACACATTTCTTTATTGTCGAAAGCTAGCTTGCGTAGATGCTGTTAAAAGAAAGAATCATTTAGTTATGCATATGAATTTTTATCTGGGAAACAGTGCGTCATGTGAAATTGCAAAAGGGTCACTAAATTTTTGTTTCTGAGCTTTGTTTCATTACTATGTTTTATTGTAGTTTTCAGTTCTGGTTGGGATTATTACTGTGTTGTATTATTACCGAGGAAGATTGCATTTTGGTTCTCGGGCCATTATTTTATTCTACTCTGCGTTTTTAATGTTTTTAACCCAAGGAAATGGTGTTTTTATCTTTTGTTCCTTTATCCTTAAAGTTATTAGTCAATGCCTGAGCAGTCATCCAGGAGCCGAATCGACTATCTTTCACTATGGTGTTAAAGATTTATATTCAAATGCCCTGCTTTCCTGTGCATGGATAATAAGTGTAGGATACTTTATTTGCTCAGTAATGAATTCTCTCCTGGGCATTTATTCCCTTCATTGCTCTGCGATTAATGTTGTGATCTACTCTCTCCATTTCATTTTTAATTTTCCCAACAAATCCATTGCTTGTACATCAAATTTCCTCTTCATTGCTCTGCGATTTTTGTGTTTTACTCTTTGCATATTGATTCTCTGCGTTTTGATTCTCTGCATTTTAATTCTTTGCATTGTGATTCTCTGTGTTTTGATTCTTAGAGTTGTATTGACCCTCTGTGTATAGATTATCTACGTATTGATTCTCTGCATTTTGATTCTTTGCGATTTATTCGTTGCAATTCCTCTAAGAAAAATCTCCTTAACTCTTAATGAAATCCAACTATAAATGTATTTACACAATAGTTGGTGCCACCTTAAAATACATTTAACCGCGGAGGTTCAGGCGAAGCCTTCTCCCATTGGTTCCACTTGTTTTGTGTTTGTTGCTTCTATGTCCAGGTGGATGGCACCTGGAGCCATAAGACCCCTAACATAGTGTATGATGTTTGACCTCAGACTCACTTCGTTGAATCCAAAATTAATTAATTCTTGTAGCATGATATTTTTTCCAAACTTGTATGACTGTAATTTCTCTACCTTTATGTTTTATTAGTATTTAGTCTGACTTTCAAGCTTGACCATTACATATTCATTTGCGAGTGTGGTATCAGAATGGGAGAGCAACAATTAGTTGTTTGGTACTGGCAGGCCTCCAGCGTTATTAATATTTCCTATAGTTCAATCACACCTGGGAATTCTCACGTGAAACCCATAATCTCCTCATCGTAATCGAGCAGAGAGTTAACATGGAATCCTATTTTCACCTAAGCAGTCTGAGTTTACCGTGGAAACGTTTTCTTGTCAAACCATCCTTCTGTCAGTTCTGTCAGTTCTTTATTTTCTATATCGGTCTATATTTGCGTGTATCAGTTCTTTATATCAACGTTTTAATTGTTATATCAGTTATGTATTTGCGTGTATCATTTCTTTATATCAGCGTTTTAATTGTTATATTAGTTTTGTATTTGCGTGTATCAATTCTTTATATCAACATTTATTTTCTATATCAGTTCTTTAATTTCATATATCACATATGATTAAGCTAGCTCTCAAATACATTTCTATTATATAGAGAATTAAGATAGATTATCCCTACGCTTGAATTTTAGATATTCTTCAATTTATTCTTGTTTTATAGTGTTGGAGAATGGATCATGATGTAGCTAATTGCATATACATTGATGCCTTGAATTATTGAATTTTTCGGTCCAGAAATTGCACCTATAGTCTTTAATTTATTATGTCACTTATGGTTAAGAAAACACTTGAATATTACTTCTATTATATAGAGAATTAAAATACAATATCGATGCACATGAATTTTATAGAAATTATTCAAATTATTTTTGCTTTACAGTGTGGGAGACTTTGTTGATAAAAAGTGCCTCTTAAGAAAACAAGAAATCCTTTGGCTAGTTGCCCATTTTAATTATTGAATGATGTCACCTTCTGTCTTGTTGACTTGTTGATTGGGTGCTTGTGTATAGTTTTCATGTATTATTTGCAGTTAATTCAGTCTCCTAGAGTGTTGGATTTTGCGTGGGTTAAAGGGTTAGATGTCGTTTGCGCTTGGGATTCTTGTGCACTCATCACACCAGCAACATGAATCTTTAAATGGGGATCATTGTGCGCGTTGATCGATAGCACATATGAAACCTGGCTTAGGGTCATGCACTTTCTGATGTGGATGTTGTTGTTTTTTCTTATGAGGTTGTACCTGATTGTAACGTTTAATTGCGGTCTCTCGTTCGTCGAGAGGGTTCTAGCTACTTATCGTGGAAGTTGTTGTGTTGGATTGATTGATGTTGCTTATGTGTCTTAGAGGTCCTAACCCAATAGGGTAGG
>JASDQU010206660.1:4675-19123 GCA_032191745.1 Picea mariana
TTGTACTTATATTTGAATGACATATTCATTTGTTTTGTTTACACAATTATTGATTAATGTCTTTTAATTATTGCATTGGTAGGCAAAAATATAGGTATTCTTCCTTGTTATAGTCAGTCTTTCATATATATTTTAAATATACATGATCTTGTTGATATAGTGAGTGTTCTCCATCCATATGAGTTTAAAAACCATCTTAGAAATACCTTTTGAGAGCCTTATCTTGTCTGGATATGTTCAAATGTCTTGAATGAGGGAGTTATTGAATGAGTTATTCATTTTCTGATCCATTTTTATACATTTTATTGAACATTTGTTTAATTTACCAAGCTTACTCAACCTACAATCTTGAGGGACTCTTGGAGTGATAACAAATTGGCGTTGTTGTAAGGGAAAGGAGTGTGAAGCAAGTTTCCCTGGGAGGCGACATAGTCCCAAATTTTGATGATAGACAAAGGTAGGGCATTATTTTGGTTGTAATATTCTATCTGGTGACTCCATTGGTACATTGTGGCTCCTAAGAAGGCATATACTCAAGAAAATCCTCAGAAGCCACTAACTGATCTAGTATCTAATCCTGAAAGGATCATCAAAGAAGGAAAGGCATTATAGAAGGGATCTTCAAGTTAGGTATCTCTAGAAATCCTTCTGTGTCTTTTCTAGAAAATCCATTAATAAAACCAACACTTGTTGAAAATATAAGTTTAACGACTAATAGTGAAAAATTAGTTTCAGAAGTTCAAGGATCTTCTGATCTTACGCAAGAAGTTATTTCACCATTTGTTGAAGAAGACAATTTATCATCATCTATAGAATCTTCTCAGTCTAAAAGTGAACCAAATTCATCTTACATTCATACAAATCTTCCTTCAATTGATCTTTTCTTACATGAATTGTCTATAAAAGGAGAAGAAAACATTGCCAAGTCATTGTCTGAATTCTATAGAGATTCTTATTTCCATTCTCCCATTGTATGTCCATAAATATATTTTCCTCTCATTGAGTCAGCCCCATTATCATCCTCTGCATCAACCTCATCTCAGTCCCTAATCATCCAAACTTCTAGTACATCTACCCCTACCATGGAAGCAGTACCTCAAAATCTTACTAATATGGAAAGAATCATAGATGCTAGATATGCACCATTAGTATTGCCTAATCCTCTGAATGAAATGCCTACTGGAGACTATCAAAAGTACATGCCTAAATTTTCAGGGACAGAAGAAGTTACAACTGAAGAGAATATTAAATTATTTTATAGTTATGTTGATAACTTAAATATCACACAAGTGGATGTATGGATGAGAGTGTTTGTCCAAAGTTTTGATGGAGAGGCCAGGAGATGGTTTAGAGAATTAACACTAGCAACCATAACATGTATTGAAGTTTTAGATGATACTTTCTTAAAACAATGGGGGGATAAGAAGGATTTTCTTTACCACATTACAGAGTTTGGGAACTTAATAAGGGAGAGTGGTGAATAAGTATCAGACTTTACCAAGAAATTTAACTAGATGTATAGCAAGATCCCAACTGAAATCAAGCCTACTGCTACCTCTACAAAAATCACATATGCTAATGCCTTTGATTCTGAATTGTGTTTGTTGTTAAGAGAAAGGAAATCTGTTACATTGGCTAATATACATGATGAACCACTTGAACTGGAATCTAACATCCTTGCTATAAAAAAGTTGAAAGGTAGAGGCTATAGAAGGAAACAAAAAGGAGAATCCTCATCATCGAGTGTTGATCCTAATATTGAAAATATGGCTAAGATGATAGAATCTTTGACTTTTGAATTGTCCAAGATGAAGATTGAAAACAAGAAGCCTCGAAAAGGTAGAGATCCTAATGATTTTATTCCTTGAAATCCAAATCCTTATAGAAGAAATAATGAGCAACATCAAATTTTACAAAGGAATAGAAATGCTAATGAGGATCCAAATATTAAAGCCCTTTTTCAGAACACAGTAATGGAGGAAGAACAACCAGAAGAAGATGATGAGATTCATTGTTTGGGAGATAAAGGTGATGCATATTTCTTGACACAGACTACTTATGAAGAAGATTTGATTGGTCAACAGGCTAATCAAGATCTAAACAAAATAATAGTAAGAAAGATGAGTAATCTCCTCCCAAAAACGTTGTTTCCCCTGCAAAACAACAACCAAGCAAAGATCAGGTTCAAACAAAGGATCAAGTACTTCTTAAATCTCCTATGCATGAGGTAAGAAACCCTAGCAAAGTTCCTTTTTCATTTAGATTTGAATTAGAAATTCAAAAGGTTAAAATTCTCATACCACTCATGGAATTAATGAAGAATGATACCTTGAAACAAACCATCCTCAAAGCCCTTGAGCCTAAATCCATGCCAGTTGTTGCTAATGTTGTAAACCTCCAAGATTATAAGCCTACTATTGTACTTATCCCAATGATTGAAGATCGTGAGGAAACCTCTCCACATTTTTATGTCTCCTTAAATATCCATGACAAAATTATGCATAATTTACTTTTAGACACATGAGATTCTCATAACCTCATGCCAACAATAGTCATGGATGAGTTGGGTTTAGAAATTACCAAATCTTATCATGGTTTATTCTCATTCAACTCTAGGAATGTTAAGTGCCTTGTCTTGATTAAAGATCTAGCAATTTCCTTATCTCAGTTACCTATGAGGAGCATGGTGATGGACATTGTGGTAGCTGATGTGCCACCCAAATTTGGTATGCTCTTATATAGAGCATGGATAAAAAGGCTAGGAGGCACCTTACAAAATGACCTTTCTTATGAAATTGTCCCAGTCTTTGGAGGGGAACAAAGGAGATTGTATAGGGAAGCACAATTAGCCTATATTATCAGTGATGAGAAGGAACCTACCAATAATTCCATCTAATTAGTTGATACAAGTTTGGGATATTGTATACTTCAGATTGTTGATTCTCGGTCATCATTTTTACAGCTCATAAATCCTATTTGCCAATATTCAAAAATAGAAAGCACTCCTATATGGAGTATGTTCTTTGATGGTGCTTGTTCAAGAGAAACTATAGGAGCAAGTGTTGTTTTTGTTTCACCTTCCAAAGAAAGAATTCATTTGTCTTTCAAGTTGGATTTTAAGGTGACAAATAACATAGTAGAGTATGAAGCCTTAGTCTTGGGCTTAAATGTTTCTAAGGACATGAATATTTAGGGGCTGAAAGTATATGGAGATGCTGATATGATAATTCAACAAATTAAGAACACTTTTCAAGCCAAACATGTTAGGCTTAAGGCATATAGAGAAGAGGAATGGAATCTCATTGATTCTTTTCTAGCATCCAATATTTGATATATTCCTAGAGCCATGAATCAACTTGTTGATTCATTAGTTGTTTCAGCTAGTACCTTCAATCCACCATTACCAACAAATCTTAAATATAAAATTCAAGTAAAATATAGACCTTCCTTGCCAGATAATGTAAAATTTTGGAAAGTGTTTGAAGATTATGAGGAATTGGTTAGATTTCTGGAAGTTATAGAGGAGTTTTCTTCCCTCCATATATATCATGAAAATGAAAATGTTGAAAAGGTCAAAAATCCTAAATTGAAAAACAAAATTGGATGCCATGATATTATTCAGCTTCCTAATAATCAAATCCCAAGAGTATTAGTACCACTTGAGAAACATTTTGACCAAAATGATGTGCCTTTGAATCTTGATAAGAAAGAAGAAGACCATGTTGTCTTTAAGTACAATTTAGGAGATGAATAATGCCCCAAAACCATAAATTTGTCCACACAATTCACTACAGAACAAGGAGTTGATTATGGCATCATGATGAAATAGTTTTTAGACATTTTTGCATGGAATTACAATGAATTTAAAACTTATGACACTCAAGTGATTGAGCATAAAATCCCTTTTAAGAAATAAGCCACTCCATTCAAGCAAAAACTAATATCTATTATCCCTCTTCTTCTACCCATAATGGAAAAAGAAATTAAAAAGTAACTGAATGCTCAAATTATCATTCCACTGAGATATTCTGGGTGGGTTGCTAATTTAGTTCCTGTTAGGAAGAAGAATGGGGAAATAAGGTTGTGTGTTGACTTCTGGAACTTGAACAAGTGTTCCAAGAAAGATAATTACCCTTTCCCGAATATGGATCATATCTTGAAAAGAGTGTCTGAAGCTAGTGTCATGTCTTTTATTGATGGTTTTTCAGGCTATAACCAAATCTTAGTATAAATTTGTCCACACAATTGACTATAGAACAGAGAGTTGATTATGGCATCCCAATGAAACAGTTTTTAGACATTTTTGCATGGGAGTACAGTGACTTTAAAACTTATGACACTCAAGTGATTGAGCATAAAATCCCTTTGAAGAAATAAGCCACTCCATTCAAGCAAAAACTAATATCTATTAGCCCTCTTCTTCTACCAATAATGGAAAAATAAATTAAAAAGTAATTGAATGCTCAAATTATCATTCCACTGAGATATTTTGAGTGGGTTGCTAATTTAGTTCCTGTTAGAAAGAAGAATGGGGAAATTAGGTTGTGTGTTGACTTTTGGAACTTGAACAAGTGTTCCAAGAAAGATAATTACCCTTTGCCGAAGATGGATCATATCTTGCAAAGAGTGTCTGAAGCTAGTGTCATGTCTTTTATTGATGGTTTTTTAGGCTATAACCAAATCTTAGTACATCCAGATGACAGAGAAAAGACAACCTTCACAACTCCTTCGGGTACTTTTATGTATGCCAAGATTCCCTTTGGGCTTATGAATGTTGGGGCCACCTTTCAATGGGACATGAACATTTCCTTTGTAGGTGAGAAGGATAAGTTTGTTTTGATATATTTGGATGATCTAACAGTGTTTTCTCACATCCATAAAGAACACTTTCAACATTTGAGGAAGACATTCTTGAAGTGAAAAAAGTATGGGCTTTCACTCAATCCAAAGAAGTCTCAATTTGTATTGAAAGAAGGTAAGATTACAGGGCACATAGTGACTGTTGAAGGAGTAAAGATTGACCCTGGAAGAGTAGAATCTATTCAAAAGATATCGATTCCTAGATATAAGAAAGACATTCAATCATTTCTTGGAAAGATTAACTTCATAAGGAGATTTATTCCTAATTTTGCAAAATTGATTAAACACATCACTGGTATGCTAAGGAAAGATTTAGAAGTTAAATGGAATGATGCAACAAGGGATTCTTTTGAAGATATTAATAAAGCTCTTATGTCAGCTCCTACTTTGATCAACCCAGACTATTGTAAATATTTCTATATCTTTTCATTTGCATCTAATGACACCATTGTAACAGTGTTACTTCAGAGAAATGATCAAGGGTAGGAACAACCATTTGCATTCTTTAGCAAGACATTAAGAGATGATGAGGTAAAATATGATCCCATTGAAAAAAAGCTTATAATTCAATAAAATCACTTAAGTCTTTTAGGATCTATATTTTTCATGCAAAATTTATAGCTTATGTACCATCTAGTTCATTCATAGATGTACTTATACAACTAGATATAGATGGAAAAAGAGCCAAGTGGATTTCCAAACTCATTGAGTTTGACATTGATACTAAGCCAACCAAATTGATAAAGGGTAAGGGCTTGGCAAAGCTTCTTGCTGAAGAGAATTTTGAGGTGTTGGGTATTAATTTCATTAGAATAAATGTAGAGGATGCACAATCTGAAATATCAGTTGAAAGGTGTAGTCATGATCAGCTAGTATTGGCCCAATTGTCTTCTTGTGAATGGTACAACAGTATAGTATACTTTTTACAGAACCTTGCAGGCCCTCCAGAGATGAATCAAACACAGGTAAGAGCACTAAAACTCAAGGAAATTAAGTTTTGTATCAATGGAAATATGCTCTATTGGAAAGACCCCTCTAGGATGTTTTTGAGGTGCCTTAATAAAGAGGAATCACTTCAGGTTATGCATCAATTTCATAGAAGCAATTGTGGTGGCCATCACTACTGGAAAACCACATCCCACAAGATTTTGAGGGTTGGCTACTATTGGACATGTTTATTTTATAATGTTTTCTCTTATGTAAAGACATGTCACAAGTGCCAAAGGTTCACTGGAAAACAACAACTAAAATCTCTCCCATTGAAGCCTATTGTAGTCACTGGATCCTTCCAACAATGGGGCCTAGACTTCATTGGAGTGATACATCCATCTTCAAGTGGACATCATAGGTGGATTATGGTAGCAAATTATTGCTTTACAAAATGGATTGAGCCTATTCCTACCAGAAATGCCACACATTCCGTAATCATAAACTTTTTGAATGATCATATTTTTGCTAGATTTGGCTTCCCCAAGAGAATTGTTACTGATAATGAAACTTCTTTTAAAGTTGATGATTTGGTAAATTTATGTGGTGAAATGGGTATTCAACTTGTCCACTCAACTGCCTACTATCCTCGAGGCAATGGCCTTTTTGAATCATCAAACAAAAGTCTAGTGAGAATTATTAGAAAGTTGCTTGAAGAAAACCAAAGGAGTTGGGCTTCTAAATTAAATTTTGCACTCTCGGATGATAGAGTGACAAATAGGAAGTCCATTGGTACTTCTCCATTCAAGTTAGTATATGGAACTGAATCTATTTTCCCTATCCAACTTGCACTGCCTGTTGCAAATTTTTTTCAAGAAGTAGAAGGGGAACCAAATGATTTGGTTAGAAGGATTCTTCATCTTATTGAAATTTAGCAGGTAATGGAGAATTTACTTGAGAAAACAGAGTTACATCAGAAGGAGATGAAAGAAAGATTTTACAAGAAGGCTAAAGAAGATATTTTCCAAACATGGGATCTTATTTTGAAGTGGGGTGCTTACAGATGGGATAAGGGGAAGCATGGGAAATTTGACACCTTGTGGACTGGTACTTTCATCATCTCTCAAGTGCTGCAAAACAATACTTTCCTCTTACAAAACCTGGAAGGTGATGAGGTATTTGGTGGCCCAATCAATGGGCATTTTCTCAATACCTATTTCTACTAAGGCTTCTAAATCCTTTTTCACTTGTAAATATCATTTCATTGTTTTGTTTTTAGTTTTGTTTCAGAAATAACTCCATGCCCAATGGAACACTAGATTAAAAATTTAGTTTCAAGTTTTTTACAAGAAAGGAAAGCTAGTCATTTGTTCTTAGAACCTTACACAGAGGATTCCATCCTCAATAGGATCCAGATGTTATCTCCCAAACAAATTTTAAACTTTTTTAGTCTTAGGTGATAGGTAAGGTTTTTCTTTGGATTTAATACCTTGTCTAGTGGGTCTATCATTTGGTCTTATTCATTCAAGGACAATCATTTTTCTTATGAATATGAGGTTATAAATATTTTTAGCCGAAGTCAAGATGTGTCTAAATCCATTTGAAAAGTTTGAGTCATGAAATTTTCATGTGGAACATGTGATCCTACAAGTCTTTTCTGGTCATGATTAGCCATCATTGTTAAGATGATTGTATTTTCAGATAAAAAGATCTCAAGTACTCATCCAGTATGATTTTTCATCATTTGGCGCTCGTTTTACACACTCGACACTACAAATTCCTAAGTTGTTAGCACACATCATCATTTTAACACTCTACATGCTCCAAACTTCCGTGCAAAGCTCTGTTTCATCATTTGTATTCATGAACTTGCTGAGATCAATTCAGTGAATGATTTGAAGGATCAAAACACTTCAATATCAGTTTAAAGTCACCCCCAAATCACTCAATAAGCTATCTATTCCTCATTTGCTTAGGAAGAGTTTGCATGTGAAGCACTCATCTTTATATTTGATCCTGTAAACTCAATCTTTGTTTCTATAAGTGTTAAAGGAACTCAATCCTCTATAGATGTCTCCTAAATATGATACACCTAGGAAGAGGTCGGGGTATCTCCAAATATTTGAACCAACAGGCATCAGTTTGATCGAGAAAAATCCCAATCACTTGGATGCATTCAAGCATTTGGGGTCTCTGAGGTTTTTCCAAAAGTTGGATGGCCACCATTTGGAGTTAAATCATGACTTTGTAAAGAAATACAGGGAGGGAAAGACAGGGAAAATTTTGGTTCTCAATAACATAAGACAAGTAGGTGGTTATTTGAATATTACATCAGAACAGTTGCAAGGATAGGGATACACAGTGTGCAATCTATCAATGCAACCTATAGGAGCTTCATCATTCATATTTTCTCATACCCTGTTTTGATTCTTTACTTAAGGGTATGATAATATTAACTTGAATACATAGGTTATAAGACCTCTTTTATCAGTGGTTCATTGGCAAATTTATATGCATTCCATTCTCCCAAATTCTTATACTTGTTTTATAAACTTGAAGTCTTATGGATGTATATAAAGGCTACATTGTGAGAGGAAGGTGTAAATGAAAATATAATGGTATGAAGTCTGAGTAATACCATTAATATCAGTAAAATAAAGTGTTGTGGATTTAAGATCAACTAATCTCCTAGCCTTCAAGTCAAGGTTCAAGCGAATTTTCAAGTATTTTGGACAAAACAGTTTCCTACAGAAGTTTGTAGCACTTGTCAGCTATTTTTCATGTATCGTGCTACAAACTAGTTGATATTCAACGAGTAAGAGGTCAAGTCACATTTTAAATTCTTCTTGGTTAAAGAGGAAGGTGACTCAAAGTCCAGCTATTATGGAAGACTCTAGAAGATGATTGTCATCCTCCAGCAAGCAGATGGAGCTATCGAAGACTTAGTTAGGATTAAGATTAGATTCCATGAAAATATGATCTAGATCCTAAGATCTTGTAATATATTAGATCAAGCAATTATGTAGCTATTTGATCCATACTTATGGGATCTCAGTTAAGTTGTAAGGCTATTTAAGCCCATTGAAGCTACATTGTCATAGGTTTGAACTTGGAGACTTTGAGATACTCTTTTTGTACAAGAATTTGATATATATATATATATATATATATATATATATATATATATATATATATATATGCTGGAATCATAAGATTCTTTCGTTGTTATTGGTCAGACCTCTGTTCATTTGTCTTTTCTTGTACTTATATTTGAATTTCATATTCATTTTTTTTTTTACACAGTGATTGATTAATGTCTTTTAATCATTGCACTGGTAGGCAAAAATATAAGTATTCTTCCTTATTATAGTAAATCTTTTATCTATATTTTAAATATACATGATCTTGCTGATATAGTAAGTGTTATCCATCCATATGAGTTTAAAAACCATCTGAGCAATACCTTTTGAGAGACTTATCTTGTCTGGATATGTTCAAATGTCTTGAGTGAGGGAGTTATTGAATGTGTTATTCATTTTCTGATCCATTTTTATACATTTTATTGAACATTTGATTAAGTTACCAAGATTACTCAACTTACAACCTTGAGTGAATCTTGGAGTGATAACACTTTGAAATGACTACATCATGGTTCTATCCTCATCGACAAGTATACTACATTGATCATTATCCCTCTGAGGGAAAGGTTGTGGTGTAGGTTGTATTTTAGGTTGGAGTCATGCATAATGACCTCTATTTTCATTGCCTGTATTGGATTTAATTAAAAATAATTGTATTAAAATAATGATGCAATTTATAATTCATGCATGTCAATAGCCCTTAGTGTATGAAATCATGTTTTAATACCATATGTAGTGCTACTCTAAAAACTTGATTGACTAAAAATGCAATTACTCGAAATGAAGCTAACACACACACATCATGTATATATCTCATCAATGATAGATAGGTATGTTTACATTCACTAACTATCATAACCATTCAATCATCAATATTCCAACATGTCAATCACCAAAACAACACACATAACATATTTCCACTTCATGCTTATTCATACCAAATAATAATACTTAAGAATGACCATCCTTCATGAATCTTGTCCATTAAAGGATTTATACTTCTCATAAAACATATAACCTCAAAAGGGATCCTTGATCTTCAAGAATGCAACTTTTGATCCTTAATCTTCAAGTATACAAAAAATAGAATAAAATACTAGTTACAATATTTTTCCATGTAGATGACAAGTTTACATTTTGTTTTCTAACTCTTCCTAAATTTAGAAACAAATATCAAAACTATTCCCACACTTTAATTTTTTTCAATATACTAGGCCATGACCTTCATGTATGAAACCAATTCGCTATAATAATACTATATTTCAAGCATGTATTCAAAATTCACATCCTAACTTGTGATTCCTTTCACAAAAGAAACTCATTCTTTTTTTTGTTAGCTAAATATCCTTGACTTGCGGGATTGGATGTGGTTGAGATGCCACGACCCAGGGGAATATAATCTGTCAAAATCACCCGGGGATCTCACCTGACCTGGACTGCACTAACCCTTAACATAGCTGGATTTGAGGTGTTCCCAGAGGTTTCGAACCGGTGACTTCACTTACAGAGTTCCTTAAAAACAAACTCCCTTACCGACTTCTCTACACCACAACGACTACAAGAAACTCATTCTAAATAAGACCAAATACTAGAATTTTTTATGTTGGAATAAGCATGCAAATAGGAATAATTTAACATGCAAAATAGAATACAAATTATTGTTCCTAGGATTATGTCCCTATTTGTATTCTCACATCATAAATCTAACTACTGTAAGTTTTTTACTATACTGTGATTCTAAACTTATTTCTACCTTCAACACTTTAACATTTAAGCTATACAGTTCAAGTACAATGAAGGATCTACCTTAATTGATTTGACTATGAATATGATTCTAAACTTATTTCTCCCTTAAGTATCTACCTCATAAATACTATAAGTAATCTATGAGATAAGAGGATTTAAGGATACATTAGTTAGTTCACCTCTCAAGTTATGAAATGGGATATATCTTCATCATATCACCAACATAATAATACATTTCAATTCAAATGAGGTGTAGAAGGTACCATGCGTGTGTTATGAAATATTTAGACATAACTAAATTTTTAGACATGAAATGAACAAAAGCATGGAACAGTTACCCCAAAACCAAAAAAATTTGCAAACTTTCACACAAACAGGTGGCTACAATATGTTCTCATGAGATTCCTCAAAGAAAATAGGAAATTAGCTCACTATTGTGCCTTCTGCAAAGCATGAGCACCTCTATGCCCTCAAAAAATTTAAACAAAAACGTTTTCATGCAATCCTACATGCACCTATCAAGACTAGGGTTTCCTATAGAGAATTGATCGACTTTACAAGATTAACTAATGTCACTAGTCAAGGATTCAATTCCTCCATTCATAAGTAATAACATTTGAATTCTTAGAAATAAAAATCCAACTAAAAGTTTCTAAGCATGCTAAGAAATAAGAGAGATCTTTTCATGAATTTCCGAAATGCATACCTCATAATTTGATGATTATAGGTGTTCCTCTTCTTCAAAATCCTACTCCAAGTTTGTTCATAGAATTTGTTGCAAGGTTTTGCTTTGATCATTTTTTCCCATTTTTCTCTTTGCCAATCAAAATGAGCTTACTAGTTGATCACCCTATTCTATTCTAAGGGTACTCTTCTTCCCCTAGAACCCATAAAATACAAATACTATATGGAGTGTATAAATATAAATGTAAAGAGAACATAGACCTCCTTCATCAAAGGGTTGTGTATTCCTTCCAACAAGAAAATGTGTAGTATTCACCACAACAAGTATCAAACCTAATTAGGATTTTGCACAATCAAACCTCACTCTCACCAACTCTCCATGTAAATTTCAACATTATCACATCCATCTAGCATTAGGGTGCAAACGATGTTCCTTGTGGTCATCCTTCCTCTTATTTTATAATATTTGTGCAAAATTACACATGTCATTTCATACATATTTCTTTATTTTTAATTAATTAATATGCTTATTATTCAACCAACCACATGCCACTTCATGCATAATTCATAGTTTTTTATTTACTAATATGATTATTATTCATCCATCTCCTAATTACTTTTCCTCTTTTTTTCTCACCCATTTTCCTCTTGTCTTTTAAATCCTATATTTGTATGTGCACATAATATTACCCTTTTGAATTAAATAAAAAAAATCTAAATTATAAAGTCAATGATTTTGATTATTTGACATGTTCCTAATGCATATTTAGGACTTTATAATTGCACAATAGAATCAAATCTATTTTTTCCCATATTTGTCCTTCTTTCTTAAATGAATGCACTCTAACTATATGAACAATAATTTCATAAATGAAATTCTATTATCATAAAAATTTGATTTTCTAAATGCTATGCATATAAATGATGCTTTTATCTCAGAACAAAAAATCTCAACAACTACCAAAGGTGAGGCCATGAGCTCTTGTACCAACTCTTGTACCCATATTTACATGGATGGGAAATCAGTGTAATAAAAGTGAGGCATTGTTAACTCCATCATATTTATTATTGGTGAGAGGCTCATGGTCATCGAGGAATAAGGACTCTTCATCCTTATTGCACACCCCTTAGTTAATTCTTATGTGTGACCTCCACCCTCATAACATCATATATCCTCCCAGGTGAGCATATATATTACTCCAACCCATTATACATATGGAGTTTATAATAGTTAGGAACAACCTCTACCTCTCCCTTTAATACATATATCACACCTCCCTCATTTTACCTTTATGTGAGATTAATTGAAAACACTATCTCTTGTCCCTCCACACATTTTAGAGACACACATCAAACATCATTATCCAATGACCAACATAAATCATAATCACACAACATCTATAAGAAATCTTGTCTCCTGATCCATGATGAGTCTAGGTATTTTGACCCACTCTTTGAGTCCATATAAATGTAATGCTTTCCTATCACACTTATCAAATCATTAGTAGCATTACAATATGTAACAATTCAATCACACCTTTCATATATATCCACCATCAAGTCAAAACATATGCCTTTGCATCAAGTTATAATAGTCCATAACATCAAGTAGATCTCAATATACTCATGATTCATACATAATTAACACATCATATAAAAATAAATTACCATATCAACAAAAGAGACTTTTAAACCATAAATCATATCAAAATGAATCCATCAACAAGAACCCACACATCTACAATGCCCTAAAAATAATACTAGGAAATAATGAATCTAGTAAAAAACAGGGCATTACCGTTTGAGAGTCATCTTAGAAATTGTTAAAAAAATTACCTAAATATTGCAAGGTTGTATGGCATGAAATTTCATTGCATTTTTCTAGAGCTATCCATGTAATTTTGAAATTTCAAATTAACAAGGCCACTTTGATGGGATGAACTTTTTACACTTATAGAGATTTTAAAAAATCCATCTATATAATTATTTCTCAAAGTGGAGTTCATATACAAAAGGTATGGTCATGAGAAATTGACAATCCAATTAGGTTCTTTGAGGTCCACCATTTATTTTGGCACTTCAACATTTAGGGTTAGGGTTTTGGGATCCTATGAATTTTTTCATTATAATAGAATGTACTTTGTCATCTTCTTATGTCATTTTTTTAATCAACTTTTGTTATGGAATTTTTGTAAATAACCTGTATTATGGAATTTTTGTGAATAAGAGTATTAAACGCATCTCTTCTCAATTATACCTTCCACCATTCTAAATACTGCAATCATACATTATTTTCCACTATTCTCTAAGTAATAGAATTTTGTTTTCATTGTATCGATGTTTTTTTTAGGTATTATTGTTGTGTTTAATTTAGTTTCAATCCAATTTGAATCACCTCACCCTACAACAATAGTTGAGGAGAGGGATCGAGGAAACATCGTGTTGACAACTCCACATAACAACATCATCAAAGGGTGGAGGGGGTGTTTTTTTTTAAATTATAGTTTTTTTACCTTTTCAAGAGTTTTAAATGTTATTATTATTTTTTTTAATATGAAAAATAGTATTTTCTAAGGCATTATAGTGTTTTTTTCTCTACTTTCCTTTTTAATTAGATTTTTTTTAAATATTTTATTTGTTAATTAAATATTTTTCTTAATTTCCTTTCTAATTAGTTTTTTTTAAGTTTTATTTGTTAATTAAATATTTTTCTTCTCTTATTCTTTTTAATAAGGAAAACAAATATTTGATTTGTTGGAATCATGGTTTCTATTTGGATACATGAATGTTGAATGGAACTTTAATCACTCAATAGTTAGGGGTTAGTGGGTCAATGGTTCCTAATTTAGTGATCAGTGGTTACCATATTACAAATTACGGAATTGATGGTTATTGAAATAACGATTTTAGTGATAACTTAAATTTGTATTCATTTAATTATAATTTTTACTTCTTATACTTTTAAAACTACATCATCATGTCAAAAATGTTAAATATATAATATTTTGAAAATCAAAACTTGTTGTTTTTCATTTCATATTTTATTTTTTCAAAGCACTGTTTTTCATAAATTTGGAATAATGAAAGTTAA